>PVIR01045947.1:0-10482 GCA_004026965.1 Petromus typicus
ATACTGGGCATGGAGACTCACACCCAGCAGCAACCAGTACCACATACCACAGTGCCGGGCATGTTGGCTCACGCCTGTCATCCCTGTCATCCTGCACTCGGGAGGCAGAGGCAGGAGGATTGCTGTGATGTGAGTTTGAGGCTGAGCTTGAGGCTAGCCTGAACCACAAAGCGAGACCCTGTCTCAAAAAACCTTAAAAAAAAAGGATTATATTGATGTAACACTTTACCAGTTTTATTTAAATGCTATACTTCTTTATGAGAACATACTTGTGGTATTTAAGGATTGTATTCACTCTGATGAGTTGGTACCTGCACACATAACATATCTTGATTCTTTTCATTTAATGTTAGATATATTTTATCATGGATGTGACAAGCAGGGGAACTAACAGAAATGTCTCTTAGGTGTAAGTTTGTCCTCATGTCACCAGCAGGCAGAACTTAGAAGTCATCATGTTTTTCAGCAACAAGACACGATCTAGAAAAATTAATAATCTACTTTTTTCTTGGATTCACTGAAGAACTAGGCTTCCATGGCAGGCTTCCAAAAGAAACAGGTACTTCCAGCAGTAAAAGCTGAAATATGCTTACCTGAAGCACAAGCCTCTGGAAAGATATACTGACAGGAATATTTAAATAGCAATTCCATAAACTGTTACAGGTTAACTGTGAACTGACAGGAACCTCAGCCTGCACAGTTTTCTATGCGTTTGCAGAGTTTTCTTCTAGAATTCATCCTTGTTAGGTCCTCACAGTGAAGACCTGAGAACGATTCTTTCAAGATTACATGAGAGAGGGCGAGCACCACGGAGAGGATGCCCGGGGCTACTCCTGAACAAAGGAGTCACCCAACACAGCATGGCTGGGCTTCAGCCCAAACTTCCAAAGCAGCCGAAGCTCAAAAGGCAAGACAAGTTCAGAGAAACAAAACAGTCATTTGAACCAGACTCGTATGTCACACAGAGGCTGACTTTTCAGACAGAACAGAAAACAACTTTCATAAATACCAGAGGTGTAAAGAAAAAAATAAACAGCCAGAAAGAACAGATGGTAATGTTGGTAAAGAGATATTCCAACCAAGATTCAAGTAAGAATGTTAGAAGTCAGAAACAAAATGACAGAGAGGGTTTTTATGGGCCCATGAGTAGACTGGAGGCTGAGAGACATCAGTGAACCTGAAAATAGATTGATAATTTCCAAAAAGAAAATGCAAAGAATAAAGAATGAATAAAAAGAAATCAGAAGATCCTAAACTGTGGAACAGCATAAAAAGGTGTCACACCACTGTAATGAGAACACCAGAAAGAGAATACAGAGAAAATAGAGCAGAAGAGATATTTTTTCCTTAGTAATGGTCAGGAGCACTCCAAAATAATGACAAACACCAAACCACAGACACAGGAAATTTAGGAAAGAGCAAGCAAAGTTTAAAGTAACACACACACACACACACACACACACACACACACACACGCACACACACACATCTGGGAGTAACTTCAGAGTACTAAGGACAATGAAAAATCTTGAAAAACAAAATTGTATTCTTAAAAATTCTCAGATTATATCAGTACGGCAGTAGCATGTGGTGAAGAAATAAAGGAAGTAGAATGTTTCTTTTGGGAAGAAAGGCTGTATGTACAGATTAGACCGTAATAAAGTTCATACTCTCTGTCTGTGTACATAAATAGTAAAACCATGAGGAGGGCAAGTTAGGAGTTTGAAATGGAGAGCACAACCTGTACAGGGAGGGGAAAAGATATAAAGCAAAATAGCAAAAACTATTTTAGCTTTATACTGTGGAATTTAAGGCCACTAGAAAAAACAACAGAAATTCACACTCATTGAAATCAAAGTATCTTACCTGTTATTGTACAACAGAAGACTACACATTTCCACATATATATGTACATGAATGTACAATAAAAATTGGAAATATAAATATGCAATAAGAGAAGAATGGAATACAAGAGGGGAAAGAAGACTGACATATATATATATACATATATGTATATATATATAAAAAATATATATACATATATATGTATATATATTTTTTCTGTAAAGATAAATAAAACATGCATATATTCAGATATGTAAATATTCAAACAATGTAAATACAAAAACATAAAAGTATATTAACATACTTGATGTAATTTGAAAAAGGATTTTTTTAAAACCAGTGACATGTCTGACTAGGTCTTGTCTTTTTACTGAAAATAGATTAATCTTAATTTCTCAACCCCACTGTAAGTAGAAGGGCAAAGTTAACACTCTTTTTTCTGCCGAAACCTTCAAATGTCAAGTTAGGAGATGGAACTTCAAAGGGAAATACTTTGTTCCTGGCACACAATTTTTCATTTAAGCACAGTCTTCATTCTGAAGAGCAAACAGATGGGCATGATGTGACCCCACTGGCCCAGAGCCCACTCACGCGCCACAAGTGCCATGTGAACCCATGAAAGGGACCACATCAAAGCAACTTGCCACAGAGATTTCAAGACAGTAACGTCAGCCGCACATGACTTGCTGTGGGCCTTTGTCAGAAAAACAAGAGGAATAGCCCAAGCTAATAGGAAAAGCCGTCCGCTCAGAAATGCTGTTTGGAAAGGACTTGAAGGAACAAGGTCTAGAGGCCATGAGTCCCGTATGCACGGGGCTCTTCTGTTTAGCGAATTAAAAACAGCATCACATTGTTCAATGTCCTCAAAACTATGAATAACCTTACAGTTTGAAAATGTGAGGAAATTTGTCTTAGTCTTTGTTTATTGTTAGACATTTTTAAACAGGTATTAAATATACGATTTTTGTGCATTTTTAGTATTTGTAGGGTTGACTTATATCTTTTATAATGTAGAAGCCACTGTTATGTAGAGCATTAAAAGACTGGGCTCTAAAGACACAGTGACAGCGCTGCTTACTGACCATAAGACATTTGTCAAATATTTACTTCCTTATGTCTTAATTATGTTGACTATAAAATAATGATCAATAGTATTCCTCTCATCGAACTGCTGTGAGGATTGAATGGCACAAAGCAAGTAGATTTCTCATAACTTCCCTGGTACAAACCCACAGTACTGGAAATAGTCATTCAAACGTGACTATCAATCCCATGAAGTCAGTCTTCTCCTATGAAGATCATTGAGACCAAGAGAAGTTGAGTAACTGAACAAGGAGCTTCCAGTGGTGGATGGAACTGTCACAGACTGAAGGCGAATCCAGCAGAGTCTGGCTCCCATACCCCTGGATGTGAATCCCCTACATACATTATTTTGCAAACACTGCACACATCTTTTATTCCTCCATTTGGACATAAACTCTGCAGAGGAAAAACCAATTGCTTATTCTACAATAGGTTTCACTGTGCTCCCCAATCAATGCATTGGGTATATATGGCAAATAATGCTAAAAGAGAGGAAATTGACATTTATAAAGAACTTAACAAACATCTTTAAGGACTGTGGCCAAGTGCAGAGTCAAATTATATTTATATTTAATCCTCACAAAAAAAATTCAAAGGTGCTCCTGCTATCTTTCCTGCTGCATAAATGTTGCCTAGTGGACAGAATTTTCTTTCCTTGGACTGTGTATGTCTTTGTGGAAGGTACAGTGATTGATAGCAAGACTTTAAAGTCTAACTTGCTAAGAAGCATGATCCTGCTACTTACTGGAGACTATGCATTTTGAATCATTAAAATTATCTGAGTCTTTCTATAAAATGCAAACAGGAAATACAGCCTACATCAGTGAATAAGTCTATTAAATGAAGCAGAACATTTAAAGCCCTCTGCTGAAATCACAGTAAGCAGCCTATAAATGTTAGCTGTTATTATTATTATCACTGTTAATATGAATTTGGATAGTCAGCAGGAGCGAAAGACCGTTATTAAATTCTACCAAAATTGTCACTGTGCCCTTTAACACACAAGGCTTCCACTCCAAAGTGGAAAACCTGCAGAGGTCAATTGTACAGGTAATTGAATCAGCTTAAATAACTCCACTGGACAGGCCTTCCCAGAATAATCACCGTGTCTATAAAACTGTTGGTAAAACATGGTAGATGATATTTTTAAAATATTACTTCCTGACAAGAGTGTAGCCTGTAAGTTGATAGGAGTAGGCAGCTTGTGATGTATAGATAGAAATCTGTGAGCTACAAACATTCCCTGCCACAGCAAAGACTTTGACCCCCACAAGGAGAGCAAAGCCAAACCTATAGAGATTTTATCAGCATTTGGTGACTATGCTTGAACAATTCAAAATCTTCTTGGGGGAGAACTCCATACATAATATTTCACCTCACAGAACCTTTGGAGACAATGATAAGCTACCGTTTGTCCAGAAAGATCATACAATTGAAGGTGCTAGTACTAAGTATTTCTTAAGTGTCCCAAATAACTTTAAAGATAAACTACTCAGGTCAAACATTATCCTACAAATAGCACAAATGACATTAAACTTTCAACAAATACAATATGTACTTGGTTATTCTAAAGTCACATAGGGTCTGACAATGTCCCAGCATTACCATCATGAACATTCTTTGTTGTGACAACGTAAATTCCAGCACAAGATAAGGAAGACTATGTATACAGCGCTGTTCCAAAATACTAGAATTCGGTGAGTTCCTTAGGTAGGGTGATTCACACAACAGACTGCATGCTTAGCAGGTTGCAACATGGGTGCTAATGTAGAAAGAAGAGTTTCAGGACTAATGTTTCTGAAAAGTATCGTGTTGGTGTCCCAGGACTGCCATAACAGAAGACCACAAGCTGGTTGTTGAAACAAGAGAAATGTATTTTCTCTGTCCTGGAAGTGAAAGTCTGCTATCAAGTTTGCGGAAGCACTGATTTTGTGGGTTTCCTTGTTGGTTGTAGTTAGCTGTCTCCCCCTGTGCTGTTGCATGGTGGTGCCTATCATATCTCTTCTAATTAGGACAGCAGGCATATTGAATCAGAGCCTATTCTGACTTCATTTACCTTTCAGTACCTCTCCACAGGTCCTGTTTGCAAATATAATCACTTTCTGAGATATGGCAATTAGTCCTTCAAAAAGTGAATTTCGAAGAGACACAATTCAGCCCAGAATGATTTGTGCAGGAGAATCACTTAGGGTCTTAACTGAAGATTCAGAATTCCTCAGCTCCACTCCTGAATATAGACTTGTTAGATAGAGGAAGTGCATATTATAGAGTGTTTAGTTGTTAGAACTTGCATTTTTGCTTTTACCAGATGCTGTATCCAAATGTGGCTTAATCAAAATTCAGAATAGGTTGGCTTATACAGTTGAATACTTTTTAAAAAAAGCTTTATTTTGTCCCTTGATTAGACAATGACATAATACCATTATAGACAGATGAATTAGATAGAAATATTCTAGGCAGTCAGACAGGGCCAGTACCTCAAGAGAGTCTGGACAAAGATGAAACACACTATTGCTCTGGCCAGACGTGTATCAGTTGGAAACTGGCCCTCAAAATAAAGACAAGATGATCCTCAGGACGGTCCTCAAAGAACAAACACTGGGCCTAATGAAGTCTAGATAGACATCAGCACCATTGGACTCACTCTTTCCTAGGAGAATCTTTCCACCCAGGCTTGTGATGCAACATCTATGTCAATCAGACCGCTGTTACCTAAGCAATTGTACCTGTGACCTTATTGAATGGTCATGGCTCTGGCCAACACTCTATCCTTGTGGGTTTTACTTTATCAAACTCCTTGTAGATCAGAATCTAGGCTCCCATGTAGAGCCCCTCCTGCCCCTTAGGAACTGTCCTATCTATCAATATTTCCTACTCTTAGCTTCCCTGGTTCCTGGAATTTATTCTTTGATTTTTAGAGAACAAGAGCTTGGCATACCAGACAGGTTGGGAGATACGATATTTCATGTCTCATCCCTGGTATTATTTTCTGCATCATTCTAGCACCTTGGATTCTCTTTTTAGATATCTCCTATCTTCTTCCTCCATCTCTTATTCCCCTCATGCTTTGTGTCTTTAGAGGTTCATACTAGTGGTGTTGTGAGTAAATCAGCCTAACATTTTATCTGAAAGTGAGCGAGATAGATTTTAGACGGCAAAAATGGATCTTTCATGCAAGGGAGATGAAGACTTCAAGGGGTGAACCTCTGTGTTTTGGATATGAAGATGCCAATTCACAGACTGAAAGATTTTCAAGGTGTAAAAGTTTAATATAGAAATATGATTCCAAATTTATTTTAGTAAAACACTGATAGGACAGCAAGTAATTATATAATGTTTACTACTTGAACCACTATTCTGATGTCTATTTAATATTTATGCATGTTTAATATACACAGTAGGTACAATTATTATGATCATTGTATAGATTAGGAAATAAAGTCTCCTAAAGAGCAATATCAGTTCCTCAAAGTAGCCCAGACAGTAACAGCCATAAAGGAAGCAAAACCAGGACTCAGGACTGGTATTCCCATTTACACACACCCCCTTGTGTTGTCTGCTTAATGTGGTAGATTAGCTCCCCTTAGCAGAGTTCAGAATATCCACATTTCAGCAGTTTATCTATGTCGGAGAGGAATGAAAGAACTGTGAATTTTAATTATGTATAGGTATTAGAAACACTTTCTTATCCAGCTTCAATTTGAAAGTCATCTTCCAAACAGCATATAATGGTTCTTTATATATTACAACACTGACAAGTCTTCGCACATTAACTCCTTCTGAAGAACCTGTTAATTCAGCTTGTCAGGGACAAAAGGGAAAAACAGTCCTATATTGCTTCTTACCCCAGTAAGCTATGGGTTCTAGCCGATGATTGTGTCACTTGACAACTACACCAAGAAGCCAATTCTGAAATCTAAATAAACTGTCCAGCCAGCATTCAGAGTGTGATGTCTTTATTTAGAGAAGCACTATTTTTTTTTCTAAGTACATTTCTTTTATTACAGAACTCAGCAAAGGTGTGGGTCTTCCCCTGGAATTGGAGCAGGATGCCTTGCTAAGGAAATGCATTTGAATGCCTGAGCAACTTTAGTGGTCCTTACCAAAAATAGCTTGGCACTTTGACTCACCCGACTGCCAGTAAATTCTGTTCTTTTTTTTAACCCCCTCTCCACAGATATGCTAAATCTAGTAACATCAGCCCAATGAACTATGAATTGGATACAATACTGCATTTGTTTTAATTTGAATATCCTTGTTATCTGTGCATATGTTGTCCCAGGGACAGAAAAAGTCTGGAGAATTATTCAGATCAGCCTGTAGGTTAATAGATAAGGGAACCAAATCCCAGACAAGCTCATGACCCACGCCAGGCTATGTTGCTCGTAAGTGGCACACCCAAAATAACTCCAGACTCCTGATGCCTGAAACATGGGTATCTTCAAGCAGAGCCTTAGCAAGAAGTTTTATGAGTAGAATGAAGCTCTTCCCCTTCAAAAGTAGTTTGGGGAGGTGAAGCAAGGCATAAACTCCACCCTATGTTGGATAGATGGAATTTTCATGCTGCAGTATGTGGCTGTAGCTGGAAGGAATGCCCAAGGACCAAATGATACACAATCCAAGAAAGCAAACAAATATTTTAATGTTCAAACTTGATCAGGTGTGCCCTCTTTTTCTTTCCTCTTCTACCTTTCCCTATTTTGAAACTGTGGTGAGAACACTTAAGGATTTCTACTCTGAATAACTCTTTAAGTGTACAATACAGTTTTGTGAACTACAGACAGAATACTGTACAGTAGACCTCTAAAATTCATTCATTTTGCATAACTTACATTTTGTCCTTGTGGAGCAACACTGTCCCCTGTCCCAACCCACAAACTCCTAGTGACACTCTACTCTCTGCTTCTATGATGACCTATTTTAAATGCCTCCTATAAATAGAGCCTACAGTGTTTGTCACTGTGTCTGAATGGTTGCACTTAGAATGTTGACCTTAAGTTCCATCTATGTTGTCATGTATGGAAGGATTCCCTTCTTTGCTAAGGTTAAATGATACTGCATTGTGTGCAAGCTGGACAGTCCTTCAATATTTCCTACCCTAGTGTTCTTGATACAAAACAAAAATGGATAACAAATTCAAAGTTGAGTATACACCAAGTCATCTACTCAATGAGAGATAGACATTTAGGCTGTTTCCATATCTTGGCTATTGCAAATAATATCACCATGAACATAGGACTGCATGTGTCTCTTCAAGATCCTAATTTTAGTTCTGTTGGATAAATACCTCAAACTGAAATTATTGGGTCAGATGTTAACTATATTTTTAGTTCTGTTGAGGCATCAACATGTTTGTTGCACTAAATTATATTTACATTGACAGCATAAAGGATTCTAGTATCATCACATCTTACCTAAAAACACGTTATCTTTTTATTGACTGTTTTAAAAAATATGAGCTAATATTTTAATGTGGTTTTGCATTTTCCTATTAATTAGTGATTATTGGGCAGTTTTTCATTTATATTGGTCATTTGTATGTCCTATTCAGAGGAATTTCTATTCAAATCATTTGTTCAGTTTTAAATAGATTATATTTGATGTTGGTTTTCCTGTTTTGCTATTGAGCTATAGGAGTTTCTTATGCATTTTGCATATTAGGGCTTTATGGGACTTGTGATTTTGCAGGTGTTTTTTCACATTTTGTAAATTTCCTCTTCTCTACTGATTGTTTGCTTTGCTGTTCAGAATCCTTCTGCAAAATCCTTTTCCCCGTGCTTATTTTGTTTATTTGTTGCCTCTATTTTTGATTTCATACCAAGAAGTAATTGCCAAGACCAATATCATAAGAGATTTTCTCTAATGTGTTCTTCCTAAGAGTGGTAGTCTCAGGTCTTATATTTACATCTTTCATCCATTTCAAGTTGGTTTCTTTTGTGTATGTTGTAAATTTCATTCCTTTTCCAGTCTTCATAGTGTCATTTGTGAAAGATGCTGTCCATTTCCTATAGTGCATTCTCAACAACCTTGTCAAAGACCAGTTGACTGTACAGTACAGTCTTCCTTGGTATCGGTGGAGGAGTGGGCCCAGGAAATTTCTGCATATATGAAATCTAAGAGTGTTTATGTCTATTAACTTAGGCATGTACTACCACATATATCAAATCATCTCTAGATCATATAATATCTAATAACATTTAAAGACTATGCAAATAATATTCATGTTATATTGCTCATGAAATGAGGACAAGAGAAAATCTATACATGTTCAGTACAAGTGCAATTTTAGAATATGTTCTTGATCTGTAGTTAGCCGAATCCATGGATATAGAAACTGCAAACAAGCTCATTGTATGTGTGTATGAGTTTACTTCTAGGTTTTCCAGCCTGTTTCAGTGGTTTTCTTGCCCATTTTATACCAGTCATGTACTGTTTTAATTACAGTAGCTTTGATATTTTGAAATCGGAAAATGCAGCATTGCTGGCTTTGTTTCTTCTTTTCAAGATTGTTTTGACTACTCATAGTCCTTCTTCATTCCATGTAAATCTTAGCATTGTTTTTATTCTTTTATTTTATAAAAAATATCTTTGGGATTTTGATAAGGACTGTACTGAATCTGTAGGTTCCTTTAGGTAATATATCCATCTTAACTATACTGACTTTTGATTCATGAATGGATATTTCTATTTATTTATATCTTCTTTAATTGTTTCATCATCTTTCATACTTTCCACATATCTGCTATAAATCCTCAGAAACACTGTGTATAGAAGCAAATCAGCTCAACATGATGAGTACCGTGTTTGAATGGCCCACATCATACAGTGGTGAAAAATTGTTAACTTTCATTTAAGATCAAGAACAAAGCAAGGTTGCCCACCCTCACTTCTATTCAGCATTGTACTGGGAGATTGATACAGAGTGATGAAGTGGGAAAAATGAAGAAATGAAGGCATGCAGGTCAGAAAAAGAAGTGAACTTCATGTCTTTGTCAATGACATGATCTGATACGTAGAAAACCCTGAGGACTCCACTGAGCAACTATGAACATATTCAATAGAATCGCAGGACACAAAACCACTGATAAAAGCTTAGTTGCGTTTCTATACACTAACAATGAACTAGCTGACATTTAAAACTGATCCTATTTGCCTAGCATTAAAAAGAACGAAATAATTAGAAATCAGCCTAGTGAAGGAGTTAGAATACGTGAATACTGAAATTGAGTAGCTTTTTAAACAGGATCTGGGAAAGAAGGTACTTCTGTCTGCATGATTTTCTGAGATCTTTCCTGACACCCACGTCACCTTGTGCCTTGGCTGAGGCACCCATTCAGGAGGTGCCCAAGAGCTCTGTCTATGCAAGGACACAGGACAGCAATTAGGCCTTCACCCAGCAACCAAAACCTCTTTTACACCTAAGAAGATGATTCATTTTTACATCTCCTCTTTCCCATCATTGTTTGAATATAAGGGTAGTTGAGGGTTTATTTGTTTTTATTTTTATTAATTTGCAGTTTAATTCAGTTCGAGATATGTTTAGTTTAAAATTTT
>PVIR01045948.1:0-10478 GCA_004026965.1 Petromus typicus
GTTCAGGCTGGCCCTGAGCTCAGCCTCAAACTCACATCACAGCAATCCTCCTGCCTCTGCCTCCCGAGTGCTGGGATGACAGGCGTGAGCCACCACGCCCGGCACTGTGGTATGTGGTACTGGTTGCTGCTGGGTGTGGGTCTCCACACCCAGTATTGTTATGTGGTTACCGGGGAATCGAACCCGGGTCCTTGTGCTTGCGAGACAGGCGCCGGAACCACTGAGCTAACTCCCCGGCCCCTTTTTAAGAACTTTTGATCCTTTTGCCACACATGATTTCTTTTCAACTAAATACTTATACTTATCCTCAAGTCTTTCTCAGTGAGGACTTTAATCTTAGACTTATTATCTTTAGGGAACTCAGAAAGAGAATAGGGTGAGAAGGATGGGAAAAAGGGGAGGAAAAATAAGAAACTTAAAGAGAAGAATATGATAAGGAAAAAACGAGTCACACAGTACACTATTTAGCATCTCCATTTTACACATTGAAAATGCAGCTTATTTCTGACTTTGACATTTTCCTTTGTCATTGCAGCTCCCCCTTCAGGAATAAGGCAGAAGGATGTTTGGATGTGTGTGTGGAAGGAGCCTTTTGAAGTACTTTGGAATTCCCCCGGAATAATTCTGAACACTGGCCTCCCTCTAGAATCACCTGGGGATATTTAAAAAATATTGATATCTTTGCCTGGTATTCACAGATTCTAATGAATCTGATTAGAGAACAACCTGGAAGAAAAAATAATTTTTTTAAAAGCACTTCTTAGTTGATCCTAAGCAGAGTCAAGGTAGAGAAATGTAAAGCTGATGCTCTAAGTATGATAGCTGGATTAGCAGCACCAGCCTTACTTTGGAACCACAAAACTGTAGGACTTATCACCCAGGAGCTGACTCAGAAACATTAAGGGTTGGAACCCAGGAGTGTTTATCACGCCCTCCAGGTGACTTACCTGCCCACCGTAGCTTGACAATCACTGCCTTAAAGGTTGGAATTTCTCCAAATTTTTTTCTCAGTCCCAGTATTCCAACGGGGAATAACAGTTAAAACACCTTTATCAGTTGACAGAGGCTTCCTTTGGCCTGTATGTGGAAAGCAGGGAAAGAATATGTCTGTCTTCATCCCATGTCAGAACCCTTCTTCTGACTCACTCCCTCATCCCATAACTTATAATCACTGTATTGAAGTGTGGCTGTTTGAATTTCATGCATCATTTCATTTCATCCTCCTTTAATTCCAACATTGTTTTGTGTATAATTTAATTTAATCTTTATAATAATTTTGTATGGCAGACATTATTATTGTTCCCATGTTGCAAATGGAGACTATGGCACAGGAAAGTAAAATACTCTACTCAAGATCTTACAGCTAATAAATAAGTGGAAAAGATTCATTATTTTCTGAATTTTATGAAAAGATTTTCCATTAGTTGGTTTCATTCTATCTTATCTTCATTTTTTTTCTTCTATTATTTTCCCATCCAGCCAACCGTTCTCACTTAAAATACCTAATAGCTACTAAAAACCATCTTTGTATTCGGCTATTTAGCATTTCACATGTATTGCTTCATGTGATGCTCACCATGGTCCTATGAAGTGCATCCTATTCTTTTCCTTTTCTTCAGTTAATTAAATTGGGGTACAGAAAAAAAATCAAGCAACTTGCCCAAGCTCATACTTCTAGTAAAAAGAGATGAGTTCTGAAGCTATGTTTATAAGGTTAATACTTTGATTCTTATGCTATATTGCCCAAGCTAGCATACACATTCTTTGCATTGTCTAAATGTTTCTTTGATGACTCTCATTCAATTTCCCACCCATTTTTTTGCTCTTTCCATTACTTAAATTGACCTTGCTAAAATTATCTTTAAGACGCATCGGTTGTGCGCAATGCTCCATCTTTAGTTCTTTAATTGACTTGTTTCTCTAGTCCATTCCGGTTCTGTTAGCTGTCTGTTTATTTCCTTCCTTCCTTTTCTTCCATGACAGTACTCTCTTGGACATCCATGATATCTCTATTCTTTTTATTCTCTTCTCTTGCCACAGCATAACCCTTATTTGGGCTATTCATCCATTAAGAGTTCAACTGCCATTTATATGCTGATGATTACCCCCATGGCAGGTCTCCATCTCCAGGCAGAATGTTTCTCCTGAGCCTAGAACTTCTATCTGCTCATAGGACATCTCAACTTAATACTGGACAATATGTATACAATTATAATCTGTCATCAAATATTCCACCCACACTTATGTTTCTTGACCAACACTGACTTACTTATCAAAGCTATAAAATCTGGAGTCATTTGTAACTCTTACACTTTCACCTGCCTAATTTTAGTTCTTAAGTCTTTGTATCTTCTCCCTCCCTACTTGTAGTGTCTTGGTTTAATTTTTCAATATATCTGACGTGGCATATTAAGATACCCTCTTTACTGTTGTTCTCCCTACTTTCAACCCCTGTGCTTTTTCATTATAAGTTGAATTACAAATCCCCAAATATATTAGATCTCTAATTCCTCGTGTCTTAGAATATGACTGTACCCAGATATGGTGGCACACATCTATAATCCCAGCACTCTGTGAAGTTGAGGCAGGAAGATTTCCCAGCCAGAGTGATTTAGCAAGTTAATGAGACCTTGTCTTAAAATTTTAAAATGCTCTGGGACTGCAGGTTGGTTCAAAAAGCCCGTATTTAATCTTGAGTGCAATAAATAAAAAGAAAGCTGCATTTGGAGACAGCATCTCAACAGTGAAGATAATGTTAAAATGAGGTCACTAGGATGGAGCCTAATTCAGTATGACTGGTGTCCTCGTTAAAAGGAGAAATGTGAACTCAGAGACAGAGTCACATTGGGAGAGTATGATATGAAGGGGCACAGGGGAAGACTGACACTTGCAAGCCAAGAAGGCAGACCTGTAACCGAGTCTCCCTCGCAGTCCTCAGAAGGAAGCAATGCTGCCTCATTGATTTTGGACTTAAGGCCACCAGAACTGTGAGTCCATGAATTTCTGTTGTTTAAGACAACATGCTTCTGGTACTTTTTCATGGCTTGGCTACCATGAGAAAATATAGATAATAATATAGAGAGGTTGGAAATAAATATAGATAACAATCTGTTCTACACATAAAACTACTTTTAAGAAAATATATTTTAACTTGCCTATCCCAAGTTCTGGATCATTTAAAAATTCAGCATCACTTATAGGACTAAATCCAACCTTTTAAAAAAGCAAAACTCTTCACATTATGCGCATAACTCACATTTTATGTTTATAGTATGTGACTTTTCCTCACAAACTAGTTGATACTGCATAAACATGCTATAGTATCTCATAAACTCTATACTTTATTCATATTGTTCCTTCTTTTAGAAATGTCCTTCTTGTCTGGGGTATAGTTTAAGGTTAAAGGATTTACCCAGCATGCATAAGGATGTAGGGTTCCATCCCCAGCACCACGAAATTTTACAAATGTCCTTGTTTTTCCAACAACATCCACAACTCATATCTACACCTTTTCTTTTACTCTTTCTCACTCTAACAAATTCTTAGGCATATTATGATACCAATTCAAATGTAATTTTCTCTGTGAAGCCCATCTATAATTTGAAGTATAGGTAAGATATGGATAGCCAAAACTGAGGAAAAGTATATTCTAGATAGGCACCATAAAACAATATCATGAAGTACAGAATAGTCATTAATGGGCCCGGGATTTGGCTCAGTGGTTCTGGCGCCTGTCTTGCAAGCGGAAGGACCCGGGTTCGATCCCCGGTCACCACATACCATAATGGGCATGGAGACTCACACCCACCAGCAATCAGTACCACACACCACAGTGCCGGGCGTGGTGGCTCACGCCTGTAATCCCAGCACTCGGGAGGCAGAGGCAGGAGGATTGCTGTGATGTGAGTTGGAGGCTGAGCTCAGGGCCAGCCTGAACTACAAAGCGAGACACTGTCTCAAAAAAAAAAGAGAATAGTCATTAATGTAATGTTTGTTGTAGGAGAACAAAGGAAGAGTAGAGAAGCAGTGAACATAAAGAACTCTTTCCTGCAGTGATAAAACAGAGAGTAAAAGTAGCCAGTGGAAAAGCAAGGTCAGTGTTCTTGATCTATATTGTCGTAGAAAAACAGCAGAGCTTAATAATTATTATTATTGAGCTAATACTTCCTGGTGATGAAATGACCTATTTATTTTTCTGTGAAAAGCTAGTTTCTTATAAATTTAAAAGTATTTATTTTTAGCTTAAATTTGTTTATAACTGATAGATGGAAATTGTAAAGTGTTATTTATGGGCTAGTATGTGATATTTTCACATACACATACATTTTGTAATATTTAAATTAATGGTGAACATATCTATGTCCTCAGATATTTATATATCTTTATAATGAAGAGATTCAGAATCCTTTCTTCTAGTTGTTCGAAATATGCAGTGTATTATCATTATTTGTACTTACTGTATTTATTATCTAAATAGAGCTTGGTAACTTTTGATCAACCTTGCTCCATCCCTCATTCATCCTTTTTCTCTCCATCTTCTGGTAACTAATTTAGATGAAATCAACTTTTACAGATTCCCTATACGGGTGATATCATGTGGCACTTGCTCCACACGCCTGGCTTACTTCACTTAACACAGCGCCCTCTAGTTTCCTGTGACAAAACTTCATTCTCTGTGTAGCTGTGTAAATTCCATGCGTATATATGCACCGTTTTCTTTATGTGTTCATCAGCTGAGGGACATGAGGTATTTCCATTGTTTTGCTATTGTGAATAGTACTGCAATAACCACAGGATGTAGATGTCTTTTTTGATATACTGATATCATTTCCTTCTGATAGCTATCCAGTAGTTGGATTGCTAAGTCATATGGTAGTTCTATTTAAAAATTTTTGGAGGAGCCTCCATATTATACTAATTGTCATTTCCACCATCAGTGTGCAAGGATTACTTTTTTTCAGTATCCTTACCAGCAAATCTTTACTTTTTTTTTTGTTTGTTTTTTACTATGGTCTTTCTTGCTGAAGTGAAGTGATATATCAAATTGATTTTGATTTGCATTTCCTGATAATAAGTAATGTCAAGCACATTAATGTGGTTGTTGGCTATTTGAATGTCTTCTTTTGAGAAATGTCTATTTATAGGGCTGATGATTTAGCTCAAGTGATACTGTGACTACCTTGGAAGCACAAGAACCCATGTTCAATCCCTGGTACCACAAAAAAATCACTCTTTGCAGGGCTTGGTGCCTCATGCCTGTAATCCCAGCAGTCAGAAGGCAGAGTCAGGATAGCAGTGAGTCCGAGGCTGGCCTGGGCTACATTGGGTTCAGGGCCAGTCTGATCTATAAAGCAAGACCCTGTCTCAAAAAAAGAAAGAGAAACAGAAAAAGAAAAAGAAATGTCTATATCTAGTGGCTTTTTTTTTTTTTGAGACAGAGTCTTGCTTTGTAGTTCAGGCTGGCTCTGAGCTCACTATGTAGCCCAGGCGAGCCTCAAACTCACACCAATCCTCCTGCCTCTGCCCCCCCCCCCGAGGGCTGGGATTACAGGCGTGAGTCACCACACCCAGCACTGTGGTATGTGGTTCTGATTTCTGGTGGGTGTGAGTCATCATGCCAGGCATTGTTGTATGTGGCTAGAACTAGGGACTTCGTGCTTGCAAAGCAGATGCTGGAACCACTGAACTAAATCCCTGGCCCTCTACTGGCTATTTTTAAATAAGGTAACTTGGTATTTGTGATTTGGTTTTTAGAGTTCTGGATATTAATTTCTTATTAGATGCAAAGTTTTCAAATATCTTTTCCCGATTATTTAGGCTGTAATTCTCTGTATTGATTGCTGTGCAGAAGCATTTTAGTTTGACAAAATCATATCCGTCTATTTTTCCTTTTGTTTTTTATGCTTTTAGGTTCTCATCAAGAAAATCTTCACTGTTTCAAATACCTTCGAGTATTTTTCTAATATTCTCTTTTAATAGTTTTATAGTTTCCAATCTTACATTTAAGTCTTCAATCAACTTTGAATTAATCATTACAATTGATGAGAATTAGTTTATTAGAATTAGTTTATCATTCTTCTGTATATCGATATCAAACTTCCCAAGCCTATTTATTGAAGAGACTGTTCCTTCTCTAATGCATGTTTATAGGACTTCTGTTTGGAGCCAGTTGTGTGTAGATGGTTTTACTTCTAGGATTTCTATTCTGTTCCATTGGTTTATGTGTTTATTTTTATGTCAATACCATATTGTTTTGATCACTACAACTTTGTAGTATTTTTTGAAGTTAAGTAATGTGATCCTTCCAGCTTTGTTCTTTTCACTTAAGATACCTTCTCATGTTTTGTGGTTCCATAAAAAATTTAGGATTATTTCTCTAGTTGTGTGAAGAATATCAGTGGAGTCTTGATAGGAATCAGGTTTAATCTGTTTTAACTTCAGATATTATAGACATTTTAACATTGCTGATTTTTCACACACATGACTATAAGATATTTTGTATTCTCTTCCATTTCTTTCATCATTTGTATTTAAAAAGAATCTTCATAATTATTGTTAAATTTGTTTCTTGTTATTTTGGTAGATTTTGTAAATGAGGTTGGGGAAATCTCTATGTTCTAATAACTGCTCAAGTTGAAGTCATTGATGGCATTCTATAGATGTAACGGAGCAGAACAGATTACAAGCAGCTCAGCCTTCTTGTTTTAGTGCAGATTTAAAGAAATTAAACCCAGTCATACATATTAACCAGTTCCACTCATATAAGTCAGGTGTTTTTGAAAGGAGAAAGCAATATGCAGTCCTTCATGTCATCTTTTCATTTGTTCAATATGTGTTTCCTAAGAATACTGTATGTGGTCAGCTCTTCACTACAGCCTAGAATTCAAAAATATATAAGATTCTATATATTAGATTTCAGTTTGATCATTCAGCTCAGCTGGAAAACAAATAAAACTTCAGTTCACATCTAGTATTTCTTAAGCACTTACTATATGCCAAGGAGCACACTAAGCCCTATGCATACTTTTCAGTTAAAATCACAATAGAGATATGCTTGTTATTTAGACAAGGATACGGCAGTTAGAACAAAGTGGAGTTAAGGAGTGGACATTAACAAATGGGAAATGCATAAATTACATAAGAAGGTAAGATGTGGGTGCAACTGGGGACAAGGAGAAGACTTGTGAACCGGAGATGAAACTTCAGTCTCTGATGATTGAAAGGAATTTTCAAGGCATGGAAGATAAGTTGGGAAATGAAATACATGGCATGGCAGATGAAATGGAATTCATGCATTATGTGCGGGTGAAAGGATGCACCAGAGAGGCAGTGTGTTCTGGGAATAGTGTTAGGTTATGGCGCTAAGCTAATCTGGGGAAAAAAGGCTTGGGTGACAGGAAGGGTCAGGGATGCAACCAGAAGGAAAGGAATCTCTTTCTCTACACAGATGCAGTATTAGTACTACTTTTCCCAGAAGCGATTATTTATGAATTTGAAACCTTAGGAATTATGCAAACAACAGCTGCTAGTGCCAAAGAGAGAAATTAGAGAGATTTTTGTCACTGAGCACCATTTAACACGTAGCAGAAATATTATTGAAGTCAGAAGGTAGAGACCTGAAGACTCATTGGGCCCCTGTGTTATTATAGGTCAAGGAGAAAAGATGAAACTACTACTGGTGGGAGGTCAGATTGGTAGAAATGGCTCCTAGCTAGGTTTGTCAAAGTCAAAGATAATAATAATGATAATAATACAAAAATAACTGTGCCAAGAACTTCCATAACCACTGAGTTTATTATCACAATTGGGGAGGAAACTTCAGTAGTTCCAAACTTATAATGATTGGCAGAATTTGAATTTGAATCCACCTAGTACAAAACCTCAGTTCATAATTTAACTATTATAATTATTTAACAGTTATTTTAATTATTATATGTTTAGCTAGCTAGTAGTCAAAACCAAAAAGGAAATAGAATCAAGATAAATCACTAACTCTGCATCCTAGAAGTGGTATAATGCAATGCACAAGAGGTCACTTAATGAACATGTAACAACAGATGAAAGACTAAAGAAGTGAGGAAAGAATAGGTAGAACAGAAACTTGCTGACTAAGGTCACAATTCAAGGCCCCACCAGCCAGAATCAGGCCACAGATTTACATTGTCTAAAGCAATATTTTTAGAACTTTGAATTTATTTTCAGTGTATAAATGGAAAAATACTTCACGTAAAATATGTTTGGAACTTAACTTGAAAATACTGAGACATGGCATCACTGAGTCTTTACATGTGATAGTCACCAATAGCTGAGCAAAAGCTTCCCTTTTAGATATTTTATTTATTAGTTAAAATGAATGACATTTATTTTCAATGGACAGAATCCAGCTGAAGCTAGCTTCACCACTGGGGCAATGTGACTGGATCTTAAATAACGATTGGGTTTCAGAAATAAGTAGCCTTTAGGAATCCAATGTTGTTTGCTTTATGTATTTTAGGTGTGTTTCCTTCTGCATATCTCTTTATTTTTTTCTCTTAGAAAACTACAGCCCATACTGGACAAGAGACACCTCCTTCATCTTCTGAGTTCATATGTGACAGCTCAGTCACATGGAAAGGTACTGGAACTCTTCATTCCCATACTCATATTACAGAGAGCTAAACTGATAGAGCTGGCTTCAGTGAGCTTCCCGCTTCTAGATAAGCTATCTCTGTCCAAGACAGTAGAGTCAAATAATGTAAGCTGGGAGCATACCTTTGCTAAAGAGAGTAGAATTATCAGGGGATCACTACGTACAGAGCAGAGACTTCAACATGTGTCCCCTCAACCCAAAACTATTTTGGCTCTCTCTTACTTTGCAGTTGCTTCTTATGTTCTCTTTGGGGGTCTCTTAGTTCACTTCATGCTTGGCCATTCTGACACATTTGTAGCTTAAGCCCTACTATCTTGGGAATGTGCAGGGTTCAATGTCCCCAGTAGCCTGCTCTGTTCCTTTGGTGAATGGGTTTCTACTGCTACATGAAGCAATTGAGAAAATAATTTCCATGACATTCTTCTCCAAATTTCTTTTAGCACTTTGAAACCCATAAAGCTTCCTATTGTGACTTAAAATTATTTTTTATCAATCATTGCAATGATCTAAAAGTCCAGTGAATGGCCCTGATGTGTACAGGTAAGTCAATAGGAGACCAGCTAATGGTGAGATACACAAGACTGGAGAATTACCAAGAGTTGCAGTCATAGATGTAATGTTTGAGCTTTAGAATCAGATAGGGTATTATGGTCGAGACCAAGGATGACACCCAAAGTGCTCATGCACTTGTAAGTGAGGCTTACTGAACATGACTGAAGTATGAAAACACTATTGTTGTTCTGTTGTTAAGAGATAGAGCCTGGGGCTGGGGATTAAGCTCAGTGGTTGGGTGCCTGGCTTGCAAGCGCAAGGACCCAGGTTCGATCCCCTGGTAACCACATACAATACTGGGCATGGAGACTCACACTCAGCAGCAACCAGTACCACATACCACAGTGCCGGGTGTGGTGGCTCACACCTGTAATCCCAGCACTCGGGAGGCAGAGGCAGGAGGTTTGCTGTGATGTGAGTTTGGGGCTGAGCTCAGGGCCAGCCTGAACCACAAAGCGAGACCCTGTCTCAAAAAAAAAAAAAAAAGAGAGATAGAGCCTGATCAGAACAGACCAGTCAGGCCAGTCATGGCGGGTATGACCTGGGAGGGTGTAGTTCCCTCCCTAACTCCTTCTGATTCTCTCTGCTTCCTGGATCCCCCGATCTGAGCAACTTTTCCTCCACTATGTTGCTCTGCCTTTGAGACAGCCTACGATGGACTGAAAACAGAGGTCAAAATAAACTAAGTTGTGCACATCTGGTGTTGAGTTCTAATGACAAGAAAATGACAGAGACACACGGTGGCAGCAGTTAACTGTGTTACTTCCTTACCGGGCTACTTGACTTCCAATAGTTTTCCAAGGCTGTGCTTTTGAGATGACGCTTTGGACATTTCTTGTTTCAGTGATTTCTCTTAAATGACTTGTTAAATGTTAATTTCCTTCCTGAAACTCCTTACTACTGCTCCACTTAAAGTTTAATGGATTCTTCTGTCAACCCAGTTCCTTTACAAGTACCATCAGAGATTGCAGTGCAGATTGCCAACTATCTCTAGAGGGTGCTGAGAAAGAAGCTTTCACTACCCATTAAAAAACATATCCATGTGAACTACCGTGGCTGAATCTGCTCTCTCTCAAGATTCTGAAATATACTTCTTTTTTTTTTTTTTTTTTTAGGTTTTTTGAGACAGGGTCTCACTTTTGTGGTTCAGGCTGGCCCTGAGCTCAGCCTCAAACTCACATCATAGCAATCCTCCTGCCTCTGCCTCCCGAGTGCTGGGATTACAGGCGTGAGCCACCACGCCCGGCACTGTGGTATGCGGTACTGATTGCTGCTGGGGTGAGTCTCCACACCCAGT
>PVIR01045949.1:0-10463 GCA_004026965.1 Petromus typicus
AGATCATATCTCAAAAAACAAAAATAAGGAAAAATGAGGACATTCTCTAATAAACAAAAACAGTAAGTACCATGAGAGCTACCCTACAAGAAATGCTAAAGAAATTCTATACAGTGAAACAAGAACACAGTAGACAGTCATTGAGAAATAAAGCAGTCAAGAACATGTGCAATTATAAATGTATATAAGTGATTTGTAACTGTACTTTGTTTTTTATATGGTTTAAGAGATTAATACATTTATAATATTAGCTGAACTCTGTTTTGATTTCATTACTATATGTATTCTGTAATATCAAGAAGAAAGAAGTGAGACCTAGGCTATTTAAGGACCCAGCTCTTCTAAATGATAATGAAATTAAGCTGGTAAAATTCAAGTTATAATGTTAGAATTTTGGGAGATTTAATGAAGTCCCTTTGGTAACTGTAGAAAATAGCTATAGAATATACGCAAAAGGAAGTATAAGACTTTTAAAATGTTACTACAGGACCGGGGATATAGCTCAGTGGTCCCAGTGCCTGTCTTGCAAGCGCAAGGGCCTGGGTTCGTTCTGGAAACCACATAACAATACTGGGTGTGGAGACTCACCCCAGCAGCAATCAGTACCACATACCACAGTGCCGGGCGTGGTGGCTCACGCCTGTAATCCCAGCACTCGGGAGGCAGAGGCAGGAGGATTGCTGTGATGTGAGTTTGAGGCTGAGCTCAGGGCCAGCCTGAACCACAAAAGCGAGACCCTGTCTCAAAAAACCTTAAAAAAAAAATAAAAAAATAAAATGTTACTACAAAAGATTAAACACAAAAGACAGTAATGCAGTAAGTATGTGACAAAAGTTATAAGACATGTAAATACAAATAACAAATTGACAAGAGTAGGTTTGTCCTTACCAATAACTAAAAGTAAGTATACTTCCAATCCTGAAAACAGAGGTTAACAAAATAGATTTAAAAAGCAGGACTCATCCAATTATATGCTGTCTACAAGGGATTTATTTTACGTTCAAAACACACATAGTCTGAGAAGAAAAAGATAGTACATGAAAAAAAGTAATCAAAAGAGAACAGGACAACTATACTAAAATCAGATATTGACCTTAAGTCAAAAAAAGGCTATAAGATACAAAGAAGGACAACATATTAATAAGTTCAGTACAGCAAGAATATATAACAATTTTGATCAAAGTACATGAATTAAAAACTGATAGAATTAAAAGCAAAAACAGGTGATTCTATACCAATGATTAGAGCTGTCAGGGTGAGGAATTAGCTCGGGTATTGCACCTGCCTTGCAAGCACAAGGTCTTCAGTTCAGTACCCAGTGTGGCATGGAAAAAAAAGACATCAATACCCTAATCTGACTTATGTATAGAAGAAGTAGACAGTGTAAATAAGGAAAGAGAGGATTTAAGCAACCCAGTAAATCAAATAGATCTAACAGGCAGAGAATACTCCAGCCACACATTATACATACTCTTCAGTGCATCTGTAGCATTTCCAGAACGCCATATGTTAGGTCCCAAACTGAATCTCAATGAATCAAAAGAGATAAATATTATACAAAGTCTCCACTTGGATCACAGTAGTGTGGAGTTAGAATTCAATATCAAGGAACACATGTCTAGGTTAGACCGATCAGAGATCCTTTCTTTGGTAAGTGGCCCAGACAAGAAATTCCCTGACAGCTGCTGGGGCAGCCTGTTTTAAGGGAGAGGCCCGGCTATGAGGAAGGGGATCTGGCTGTGCTCCTGGCCAGCTTCCCCGGAGCCCCCTCTTCTCTCCTGGCCTTGGGCAGCAAATGAGGATGGGGTGAAGCCTGGCAGGTGTTTTGTTTTTATTTCATGTTTAATTATTACAGAGAATAGCGCAGTAATTTTTTATGTAGTGCAAACAAGCAAAAACAACAGGTTAAAGAAAAAGGAGTGGATAAAATTAGTTTGATTTTTTTATGGAGTGACTTTTAATAGTTGTAACTTGATTTTTATTTATTAGTAACTTTAATTATTTGAACTTATTTGAATAGGCAGATACAAAAGCATCAAGTTCATCCTCCCACATCTCAACTTGAATTGGCCAGGTGAGGAACAGATGTTCTCTCAGCACCAGCAGGTCAAGAATGACCTCAACCAACAGAAACCCATTCTAGAGGCCCCGTGGTCCAGAATAACACTACCCACCAACCTTCACCTGTGGTCACTCATTTGATAGACAGCAGAAGCCACTAGAGTTGACATTACTTGCTGCACGACTAGCTAGAGGGCAGACGTTAACACTGGTCCTGAGCCTCGTCATGATTCTACACACGTGCTGCAGGGCCACTGGCATGTCATCTAGCAGAACTACTGAATGTAGAATTCCGATCTCAGTTCTGTTAAATGTCAGTACTTGTTGGTTCATGTGACATGTTTCTATTTAGAATTATTAACATTAAATATTTACTCAGTAATCACTATAGGAAAAAAGGATTTAGATATGACCATGTTCTTGGATAGGAATAGTGGTGTGGTCAAGCTTTATTTGGATGAAGGCTGAACTAAGGTAAAGAAAGGCAGCCTTTCAACTGATAATGGACAAGGCATTGTATTTTCAGAGGTCTTGGAGGCCATTCTGTAGGGCTAATTTGGGTAGCCTTTATTTTTTCCTGGGTTAAGGTTCTACACGGTCATGGTGACCTGTACAGCATAGGCTTTATGATAAAAACTGACTTTTCTAAGTGATTATTGCAAACAGACTTGGAGCCACACAGATGCCTAACATAGCAGAATAATGACACAGTGATTTAAGCAGCCCTTGGAAAGAAGCTTTCAGTTTTTCATTCACAAAGCAAATCAAGCTTCCTAATTAGCTACACATGGAGAGCTTAGCTCCTGCTGGTCTGCCAGCCCTTGTTCTCTGATTCCCTGCATGACTGTCATCTCTGTTACAGAAACAGCTTGGCTACTTTCTCTCACTCATGTTCAAAGAACTCATGGCAGGCAGTGGTCACCATGGCAACAAAAGCCATAAATTCCTGGAAGTCACATTCTCCATCTCCATCTTCATCCAGTGTTTCCATGACTTTGTCCACAACCTCCTGCTCTTTGATTTCCTAAGAAAGAAAGGTAAGAGAAGTTGCCCTCCTTGTATTTTTAATAGGAATATATGGAAATATGAATAAAAGTTGGATGGCTGGACATTTGATCAGAAATAACCCCAACATGGGAAATGAAAAATGTCAGAAGAGATTTCTCCTGTGATCTATGGATCTGTTGGCCACATAGAAATATCAGTAAGGTTAGTGCCTCTCTGCCTCCTTACTTTTGATCCAGTGGGACCTTCATTTCTTAAAGAAAGATGAACTAACCATGATGTGAAAAATGACAGGATGTTATAATACTTGAAAGACCTGGAAAAAAGATAATCTGTGTCAGCCTGAGCAAATGACTGGAAAGAAGAAACTAACTGTTAGCATTCCTAGAGTGTGTATGTGTGTGTGTGTGTGTGTATATATATATCTATCTATATCTATCTATCTATATATATCTATATATATCTATATATATATATCTGTGTGTGTGTTTGTGTTTGTCTGTGTAGCAGAGCCTATAGTAAAGGCTTCTGGCAGATTATAATGTTTTGCAGAAGTACCTTGGGAATGTGTCCTAAAGTTGTTGACTTCTTGTGTTCTTTTACTCTTTGTATTGCTTTTTAGGTGTTAGGAAGTGTTTTCCTGAAGCTTCTCCTACCTGAAACCAAAACCAAATACATGATGAGGTTAAGTGTTAAATACAGAGTACAGCTATGGGGCGGGGGGAGAAGGTGGGCATTGTACCTGAAGAGGCTGTCACGGGAAAAGGCAGCTGTCATCTTATGAACTTGAATGCTTGAGAAAAACAATCCGAGATTGTTTAGAGTAACAAATCCCCAGGACAAGAAAAGCTGGCCTAAGAAAGTTAAGTACCATGTGTGCTGCTCAGATTATAAAAGGTTCAGTGTAAAAGATGGCAGTTCCCCTGGGGTTGGGGTGGGATCTGTAACCATTTACCAGAAGATGGAGGGGAGCAGCACGTGCCTTTCAATTACTTTACAGTTGCTGTGGCCTGGAACGGAAAGCCCATGTCCTGAGGGCTTGATCCCCAGCCGTTGTCTCTGTGGAAGGTGGTAGAGCCTTAAGAGGTGAGGCCCACTGAAAGGGTGCTGGCTTCAGGGAATGTGCCCTTCCTCTACTTCCGGGCCACTGGGATCTAAGCTGCTTTCTGCCACTGTGTATGCTCCAGGACATTCTGGTTCACCACAGGCCTCAAGCAAGAACGCAGTCCAACCATGGAGAAAACCTGTGAAACTGAGTCAGGGTAACATTTCCTCCTTTGGTTTGATTTTTTTCAGGTGTTTGTTACAGGGATGGAAAGATATCACAATTGCTCTTTTACCAAACTAAACTACCTTATTAACAGCAGGCCAGCAAATATTTCTGATACCTTGATATGTTCAGTGGGGGTTCTTTATAAATCATGGTTCTTACATGGTAAGCCTTTCCTCTTGTAAAAGCAGTCATTAGTAACAGTATATACTCTTTTTTGTAGCGACTTTTTGCTCTCCATTGAGCACTAGACATTGTCTCACTTCATCTTTGTATAATCTTTTACATAAGTGAAGAAACTATAGCTTTTTATGAAGTCGGCGGTGAAACTGGGGGGACTGGATGATGGATCACAGGGTAAGACAGCTGTTACCCTGTGAACTTGAACGGTTGAGAAAAACAATCCTAGAATCAGATTTGAGGGTGTCCCAGAAGCCTGCAGGCCTGTTGCTTCCAGAGGTGGACACCATTTAGGTAGGTGGGAAGGAGAATCATACCCAGCCCTCCAGATAGAATGTCTTGTCTTGCTTCTGGAGCCTGCAAGAGACAGCTCAGCAGCTATTCGAATGTCATCCTCAGAACTGGCATATAATCACCAGTGTACTGACTCATTGGCCATTTCTTCTCTGTGTGATTGATCACTTTAGTAACCCAGAAGGAAGTCTGTTGCACTTTTGGCTCAGAGTGTGCTTAGTGCCAGCCTGTGTGCCAAGTACTGAGGAACTGTCAGGTTGCAGGTGAGTTACAGATCACTTCCACAGCATGAAGCTGATGGACAGTGGGTGGCTGGCCCAGAGAAAAGTGGACCCTTGATGTAAGTGTCAGGAAATGTTTCCAACATGAGCCGATGAGACCTGTGGAGAAGGCTGGGGCTCATCAGGAGCCCTCATGGAGTTCCCTGAATAGGGATAGTACCTTGTCAACATCTTGAGCCCCATGGAGTCTCCTCCAAGGACCTGGGACTTCCAAAGGATGTATATAGACTTCAACCATGCCCTCTGTCAAAGTGGCCATTTATCAATGATGGGTCATACTGGGCACTCTGAGAGCACAAGCCATCTTTTGAGCCTGCATCTGTCAGGACTGAGGTCCTGAGTGCTTGGCAGATGTGTATGGAGTGAACATCTGTATTTTCACCTCCATGGTAAATGCTAAACACCCAGACAAAGCCAAAATATATCTTTTAACAACTTTCTTATATGTTTGGTTTGGCTCATGGCAAGATCATAAGTGCTTTTCTATCCTTTCCTGCTGTCTCTGTCACTTGTAAGTGCTCTGATCTTTCAAGGGCAGATGACAGGGACATGGGAACAGAGACCCTCCAACCAGCCTCCACACTGAGGTTAACTGTTGCTCAACAAGCTTCCGGAAGCAAACAAGGAATCCCAAACAGAATCAGTCACCTTCAAAGCAGCCCGGAAGACAAGTGTAAGGTGATTTTGTAAGTAAGGAGGAAAATGAGCAAATGATTTTTAAAAGCAAGACTCACCTCTAGGAAGTGGGAAAGCTCGTTGTTGATGAGTTCCTTAAGTTCAGATTTCTTCAGCTTGTGCTTGTCACCTTCTCTTCCAGAGTATTGATGGAAAACATCAATGAGGGCCACCACAGCCTTTTCTAGCTCAGACATCCTAGAGTCCACAGAGAAGAAACATGGCCTTATGTTCTCCGCCTCCTGTGTACATGATGTGCTCACGTGTTGCCGCACAGACCTCAGCCCATTGAGGGGTTCACTGGCTTGGACTCATCTTGTGAAGCCTGGCTAGGAGTTTGCACTTTTATCATAAGTCTTAACTCTGCTGCTTTGGTCCTCCCCTCCCTTCTGTGCCCCTGTGACCTGGGAGGTAAGCTTCCTGGCCTCTGTCTTCTGGTTGGTTCTATGGGAATCTTCAGTAACAATACCAGGACAGAGCAGCAAGGGACTCCAGGAGCAGATTTCTCTCTCCTCCCCATGGGTTGCCCTCTGCCCTGGTAGGGCCCCAAGGTGAAATGGTAGAGAGCAGATGACTAGACTTGGAGCAGGCAGGAAGACGAGTGGGAACAAATAAGCATTTAAAAATCAATAGCATTCTTCTGTCCTATTAATGCAAATTTGGAAAGACCAGGCATGGTGGTGCACACCTGTAGTCCCAACACTTGGGAGACTGAAGCAGGAGGATCACTGTAATTTTGAGGCCAGCCTAAGCTACATAGTGAGACCCTACTCGAAAAAAATTAAAGAATTCAGTAGAAAGAATACTATTTATAGAACAGCAACATTATCAAAGTTTAAGAAGTGCAGATTTTCAAAAAAACAAAGAAAATAAAATATAGAGACTTGTTTTACTTTGACGTAATGTACAAATCAGAGCTGTTTTAAATAAAGAGACTAATTTTTATGGGTGAGGAATATAACAAAAGTAGTGATAAAATTCATCCTGAAAAATAAGAATTGCCACAATTAAAAAGTAAGTAACAGTGAGAAGTGTGTGTTATACCACAAGTAAAAAGCTGTTTAGAGGCTACACAGTGAGTCCAGTCCCAGAACAGGGCAGGCATACAGCGGGATTATCTCCCTGCCGTGATAATGACTACTTAGGACAGGACTGGGAGCTGATTCACCAGAGCTGGAACAGTGTGGAGTGACTGAGAAACTTCCTGTTTCCCTCATGTATGTACCTGATGCTCTGCTGCAGGATATCTGCTCTGTCCTGGGAGAGTGGCACACATGACCAAGGATGCCAGTGGCTTGTTTCACAAAAGCAAGCTGCTCAGTCGTAGAATCTTGCCAATTTTAGACCTTGAGTTCTAATTATTAAATAAGAACTTTTGGGCCAGGGATTTAGCTCAGTGGTTCCAGCGCCTGTCTTTCGAGCGCAGGACCCGGATTCGATCCCTGGTAACCACATACAATACTGGGTGTGGAGACCCACACCCAGCAGCAACCAGTACCACATACCACAGTGCCGGGCGTGGTGGCTCACGCCTGTAATTCCAGCACTCGGGAGGCAGAGGCAGGAGGATTGCTGTGATGTGAGTTTGAGGCTGAGCTCAGAGCCAGTCTGAACTACAAAGCGAGACCCTGTCTCAAAAAAAAAAACAAAAACAAAAAACTTTTGCACTGTCATAACTTTAAAAATTAAATATTGCTGAAAAATTATTCCCATACAGAATTTATCACATTTTAAAATAATTTTTAATATAATGCTTATAATTTTATTTCCATTCTCCCAAACAGAACCAGATTGAAGATTTTTATTGTATCTTGAGCTTTGTTGGCCTTCCTATTAATGATAAATGTATTGTGTTTTTCTCTTAAATCTATGAAAAAAATCTCATGTATCACATACATATAAAACAATACAGGTGGACTAAAATATTTAACATTTCTTAGTCATTTTTTTTTTTTTGTATTGGTGATCAAACTGAGGACCTAGCTCTTGCCAGGCAGATGCACTACCCCTGAGCTACCTCTGCAGCCATACTCTTATTCTTTGCACATGTTTTCAACTGTTGTTTTTTTAAGAAAAAACCCCAAAATCTTGAAAATTTTTTGCATCACTCTCATGCTTCTTAAAGTCAATGATGATTAACAGATGGGAAGGTTAAATTATTTTCCTATGAATTATGATGGTACGTTTAAGAAGAGAGGGCACAAAAATAAAAACAACATAGCGAAGAAGAAAGGACATAAAATATGTATTCCATATGCTAGAATAGTCCATAAAATGTAGCGTCTTCATTAGCACACTGCAAATTAGTTAAAAATGTTTTTCTGTAAAATTATTCCCTTTGACTTAAGAAACAGTTGGTGGTTTACAGGTTATCTTTTAAGGTAAATGGAAGTAAATACCTATGTTTTTCTTCTCACTTCATTCTGAGAATGCTCCTATTAATGTTTCTGTATTGAAAACAAGAGCACTTGGAGTTTAACCTCTTGGAGTGACACCTTCCATATCATGTAAGAAGCCTCTATAGAAAGGGGTTTCCTGCCTGAGGAATGTATGACTTAGGAAAAGTAAATCCCTTTGTAAACCAAATTTCTTCCATCTAGCTCATAACTTGTAATTACTTATAAAGACTTTCTCAGTTGTCATGCAATTTCTGTGGATATGAGGACCCTGGCATTCAATCAAAGGGAAACTGGAAAACCAGGACATAGTTACTGAGAGCCATGAAAGCAGCAAGTAGGAAGAAAGTAAATGTTGGGGCTTGCTTGGCATTAGGCTTAACAACAGTCCTCAACCCTCAAGGAAAGCAGACCTTTATTCTTTGAAAAGAAGTAGCTGTCAAGTCTGAGCCACTAGACCTGGGGTTTATCCGATTTATGGAAATAAAATCTGCAAATGCATCTCGAGCTGTCTGATCACAATACAGTTGAATGTCAACAAAGCAGCAATAATATCAACAGTAAAGTCAGGCTAAAAATATGTGATACTGATTGCAGATTTACAATGTCACCAGTTATTCCAAAGGGGTTTTTTAAGCTACCACTCAATTCCCGGCCAGAATCCCTGAGTCCCCTCTGTTCCTCACAAAAAGCACATTTTCATTAGTGTTCTCAGCCAGGGTTTTTTTTCTCACCTTTTCCTGGTTAACTCCTCAGTGGTGGCGTCTCTGGCTACGGTGTTCTGAGTGGCAGGGACATAGGCAGAGACAGCCTTTTATTCCTTCTTCCTGGGGAGGCCAGATGGGAGCCTTGGCACAGTCCCACTGCGGCTGAAGGCAGCCAATGAAGGCAGAGGGCAGGGAGGTGGGGAGGTGGCAAGGCAGCCAGATCTGCACACAGGGCTGCATTGACCAGTGTCCCCAGGGACTTGCTGGGCGGCCAGATTGCTCATGGACAGAAAGAGAAAGGGGCAGGAAGTGGAGAGTCAGCTTTTGTGCATTTTTAAACTTATTACATAAATATTGATGTTCCTCTAAAGCCAAGGTTGGGGGTGGGGTAAAAATGGATTAATTGATTCTAACAGCAGATGTACAGCCAAGAACTTGAAGCTTCCAAGTAGAGGCTGAATGTGGGAGATTGGTTGGTCTGTGCATCACCCAGCCACTAGATTCTGGATTGGTGTGGCACCTGATGGATGTTAGGATAAGAACTGGCTGGTTCTGAGCCACACAGGTCTCTGAGAAGCTTCTGAGCAATAAATTGGTTTCTTGGTTCTTTTAGTGAAATCCCTCAATTGAAGGCATATACCAGCTGTATCTCCTGGCTTCTCCTTCATTCTGAGTGAAAGTTCATAAGCTGTCCAAGCTGGTTATGCTTTGGAAATGTCACATCCTCATCAAGGCCCTTGGCCGTGCAGCCACAGAAGGACAAAGTCCAGATATCCCCTCCTCATCTTCAGCAGTGTCAGAACTGAGCCTCCAAACATGGAGACAGTGTGTGGGTTCTAGCCACAAACAGGCATTCCTCTTGACACAGTGCATGAAAGAACTGGCCATGTCCCTGGACTCCCACAAAACAGTGGCTCAATTTTAGAGAAGTCACTAAGACTTTCTGTTAACATCTCCCTTACAGCCTTATCTGGTTGGTTTTCCTTGACCTCCACACCTCCATATTGGCTCTCTGTTACCTCCCTTTTGAGTCTCACCCCTTAAAATTCATTTTCCTCACTTCATCTTGTGCCCTGCACATTTGTTCCTCCCCATAGTAGTGGTTCACAGAAGGTTTCTCATCAGAGCACCGAGAAATACTACTATCTGGAACACTTGAAGAGCTCCATGGCTTGTAGCCTACAATGACTTTGTGGGTTGCTGCCATTGAAATGGATGGGACTCAGTATCAGGGACCATATGGTAACATGTATCTATCAGTGACAGGTAGGAAAATAAGCTATAGAGAGAAAAGGGTCATGGTTGAAATTGTTTGGTCCACAGGGCTGGGGGAGTTAGCTCAGTGGTTCCGGTGCCTGTCTTGCAAGCACAAGGACCCGGGTTCGATTCCCCGGAAACCACATAACAATACTGGATGTGGAGACCCACACCCAGCAGCAACCAGTACCACATACCACAGTGCCGGGCGTGGTGGCTCACGCCTGTAATCCCAGCACTCGGGAGGCAGAGGCAGGAGGATTGTGATGTGAGTTTGAGGCTGAGCTCAGGGCCAGCCTGAACCACAAAGCGAGACCCTGTCTCAAAAAACCTAAAA
>PVIR01045950.1:0-10639 GCA_004026965.1 Petromus typicus
AGGAACCTTATTTAACATGGAAAATGGTGAACACTTCACTTTCTGAAAACGAAAAAAAAATTAATCTTGAAAAGCTTCCTAATTAACATTTTCTCCTTCACTGGCTGTTTCATAGGATAAAGTAGAGGGTGGCATTTTAAGGAAGGTTAACTGGACGAACCCTTTTCTGCAGCAGCTCTCAGGTACAAATGCCATGCCCAAACAGTCACTCTTCAGAACTGGGAATAATCTCAAAACTCCTTAGGTGCCTCATTCCACAAACCAGTGAATTTAAAATGGAATAATTCTTTTTATAAATCTCTAAATGAACACACTATCTATTGAACTCATGTTATATACTGAAGAACCACAACTCAACAAAAAGCAGGCAAATATATAGCATTTGTAAGAATTCATAGCAGAAATCATTACAAGAAGAATACATCAAACCAAAAATTAAGTCACAACTTGAAAACCAACTCCATTAATGCACATAATTAATATTAGCTAAGGTGAGAATCTTATTTTTTTCAATTTAAATTTTTTATTAGTACAACTTTGTAGTATATAATGATCATGCTTCTTATCTGGAGTTGGTACACACACATAGCACATCTTGATTCTTTTTATTTCCTCATCACCTCTTCTAATTTTTCCTTCCCATCTCTTAGCTTCATTCAGTTTTCAAAAGATCCATCTCCCATCTCCCTATTTCTTATTTTTATCTTTTATTTTGTTTCTTCTTGCTTATACTTTGGCTTTTACATATAAATGAAATCAGCTGTTGGCTAAGCTCGTGTGTCTGATTTACCTAATTTAATATTATGGACTCAAGGTGTACACATTTTCCCACAGAAAATTCCAGCTTAGCCCACTTTTCAACAGAGTAATACTCCGTTATGTGCATGTTTTTAATCTATTTATATGTTAACAAGAATATAGGCTGCTTCCAAGAGGAATTTATTATGAACTTGCTATTATAAACATGGGTATGCATACATCATTGCAATATGATCTTTAAAAAACTATTTCAGAAAGATACTTAGGAGAACAGTTAGGTCAAATGGAACTTCTAGTTTAAGTTTTTTCTTAAGAATTTCCATATTTCTTTTCATAATGGTTATTGTAATTTAGATTCAAGCCATCAATGTATCAAGGTTTCTTTAGCACAAGAATCTTTTTTTTAAACATTATATGATTTCAAGTCATAGAATCAAAAATAATGAAAATATTGTAGAAAATTTGTCAATTATTTTCTTAGTTAAAAAGGAATAAATAGATAAATATAAATACTAACACATCTTTAAGTATCATATTGAAGACATGGAATAAATTTAAGATTGAAATCAGAAGAATTAAATAAAAAGACAAAGAAAGAAGATGTAGAAAAAAGTAGAAATGGAAGAGAAAAAACTGTAAACATTTACTCCCTACATTTACCTCTTCCTGTAACTACTCCAAGCTCAAGACAAAGGCAGATGAAATATTTAAAGGAAATTATTTAAATTTTACTACAAACTTAAATCCAGGACACATTTTTCATATGAAATAAGAAAACTATAAAAAATATAAAGGTTGGGCCGGGGAGTTAGCTCAGTGGTTCCGGCGCCTGTCTTGCAAGCGCAAGGGCCTGGGGTTCGATTCCCCGGTAACCACATAACAATACTGGGTGTGGAGACCCACACCCAGCAGCAATCAGTACCACATACCACAGTGCCGGGCGTGGTGGCTCACGCCTGTAATCCCAGCACTCGGGAGGCAGAGGCAGGAGGATTGCTGTGATGTGAGTTTGAGGCTGAGCTCAGGGCCAGCCTGAACCACAAAAGCGAGACCCTGTCTCAAAAAACCTAAAATAAATAAATAAATAAATAAATAAACATAAAAAAATATATATAAAGGTTATTTGAGGATAAATGAAGATAGAATATAAGGCTAGAGTACCAATGTATCTAAAAAAGGAAAAAGAATTGAATATTGCAATAACCACAGTTTAAATTGGTTTTCTTGTGAGTTTTGTATGAAGTATTCTTCTAATATTAAACTGAATTTTTATAAAAGATCAATTTTATAAAAGGTCAATTGATATGGGATGAATTGATTATCTACTAGCTCTAGCATCTTACAAAATGTTTTGAATACAGTTGATTTCCCAAAGATATTTAAAGAATATGTTTTGAACATGTTCAAACTACTCCACACAAAGCATTCTGTTGCCTTAATTCTTGAGTCTCATAATTGAAAATATGTATTTTTTTCTTTTTTCCTTCAAATGACATACATATCATAAATAGAGTAAACTTCTCTTAAGGAAGCTTTAATCAACATAGTAGCCAGAATATTTTGTGAAAATATACTTCAGTGTGTCACTCCTCTGCTCACAGTTTCCCATTTCATTGAAAGTCCAGGCCTGACAGTGACCTAACTCAGCCATGACTTTGCAGATTTTTTTCATTTTCTCTCTTTTCCATTTGAATGAGAGCAACCTCTTCACAATTTCTCAAGCATTTATACTGCCCTCAAGTCAGGGCTCTTGCACTATCCTCAGTATTTGAAATGTCCTCCACTTTACTAAGGTTAGTTTTTAACTGATATGTAAAATATAATAAATCTATTTAAAGGGCATTATGTAATACATGTATGTATCCCTCAATGTTTAAATCAGAGTAAATTTATTCATCTCCTTTACTATTTATCATTTCTTTACAGTAAAATCTCACAAAATCCTTTCTTCTAGCATTTTTAAGTGTACAGTACTTTATAATGTACCTATCATGTCCCTATTGTCCAACAACCCAACAGAACTTCTTAATTCTAATTGTAACATGGATCCACGAGTCAACCTCTGCCTTTCCCCCGACTTTCTGTACTCTACCTACCTTTTCCCATTACCTTTCTGTTCTTAACTTCTGTAGAATCAATATCTTTAGATTCCATATGTGCGTGAAATCATGCTGTATTTCCCCCTACATGCCTGGTTTTATTTCACTTTGCACAATGAGCTCAAGTTGTCAGAAAAACTGAATTCATTTTTTAATGCCTGAACAATATTTAATTGCATATATATGTCATGTTTTATATTCATATATTGGCTGATGAACAATTAGGTAGTTTTCATTTCTTGAATACTGTTAATAGCAGTGCAATAACATGGGAATGTAGTATATCTTTTTAACATATGGGTTGGATTTCTTTTGGATATTCACTAGTAATGGAATTACTAGATTATGTGGTAGGTCTTTTCTCAAGTTACTGAGGACCCTCCACAGTGTTTTCCATAATGGCTGTACAAATGGACATTCCCATCAACAGTGGGCAAAGCTTTCCCTTTCTTCACATCCTGAGTCTCTACTAATGCTCATTCTTACCAGGGAGAAGTGAATGTCCACTGTGGTTTGGATTTGCATTTTCTTGGTGTTTAGTGACTCATGTGTTTGTAATTTCATGTACCTATTGGCCATTTGTTTATCTTCTTTGGAAACATGTCTACTTAGCTGTGTTGCCAACTTTTAACTAGACTATTTTTTACTTACTTCCTCATTTGCTTCTTCATTTATTACTTTTTTGCTGCAGAGCTTTAAAATTCTTTAAATATACTCTACATAAGCCGATTTGCAAATGTATTGAAATATTTTCTAAAATAATCATATGGTTGACTCCATGAAATTCTTCAATCTTTACTTAAGTCATTTCAGTTAGATTTTCTTACCCACCTTACAATTTTTTTCCATGACTCTTCCTATGATATTTCTCTTTAGCAAGTATTTATATGTAATATACAATTATATAGATGCACTATTTAAAAACAATGACATTATTAATAATGTAATTATTAATGCAGGGATTAGACCGCACTAGAGTAGACTTAAAAGCATCAATATTTTAATCTGATTTCATGGTTTCTTCAGGTTATACTAAACATACTAACCAGTTTTTCAAGAAAAAATATAAAATGAGATTAAATGACTACAACTTACACCTCCCATATCTTTAAGGCTATAAACTACAAAACAAAAATAAATATGATTTCAAAAACTAATAACACTTACTTTCATCTTTAATCACTAGTTTCATTTACTACCCATTTACATGTTATTTTATTTATTATAAAATGGACCCTGTTATTGTTTTCATTAAATCTTTCATTTGTATTATTTTTCTCTCTCTCACTTCAGGGTGTTGCTACCACTCAATATTAGTTTGTACTTCTCCAACATGATTGTATACATACTTGATAGCATAACTGATAGAAGTGATTAAAGGCACATTATATCCAATAGGAAACATTATTTCAGGATTACTAGTACATCATAATTGAACCTGCTCCCACATCTAGACCTAATTTCCATATTGTTTATTGCATAGGATCCTATTCCATTTTGAAAAAAAATTACCATTTTAATGTGCAATACATAACATATTTTATAGAATATTTTCTTTTTCTTTACATTAATTATAGTACTTAATATATTTTTAAAATTAAAAATAAAATATAGATAATAGTGTTTGAAGTTCAACATTTTTAGGAAGCTAGATGGAAAAGTAAGTGCAATTGTATACATCAGAGGTTTTCAAAATCAGTTCCAAATGAAGTATGTCCATGGAAATAAACATAAAAGAGTGGATGGCATACCAAACAAGACAAGTACACAATGCTTGTGAGAAAAACGGTTAGCCTACACACACACAGTCTAAAGGACACCAAAGGATTAGTGCCACTCTAATATATAAAAGTGTGATGCATGGAAAATGTTGCTGCTAAAGTAGTAATGTTTGGGTCCTCACACTCATTGTAGATGAAAGAAGAGTCTGAATCAATGCAACAAACAGATTTATGACAATTTGAGCTATCTCCTCACTAGGAGCTGCCTCAAAATAGTACAGATAAAGAATAAGTCTTCCTTCAAGGGAATCATATGACTGACCTGTGGAGATTTCTGAATTCTATGATTTCATGTCTATTTTAGGTGGGAAAAAATTTCACTTTGTACTTAGCTTAGTACTTCAAATTCATACATAAAATTTGGCTTCCCTGACTTGAAAGTGAAATTTCTAAGATGTCCTACAAAGATATGAAAAATTGGTCAAGCAAATAAACCATTGCTAATCTGCTAAAAAGGCTAAATTTAAAAATTCTGACAAAACTTTTGATAAAGGAGTTTTATAAATGAAAATATTATATATTTCTTGGTTTCAAAACTGGGTCACAACTTTGGAAAACTTGATATCTACTAAAGCTAAAAATACACATATCATATAACTTAGCAATTTGACAGTATTTATGCTCTAAAATATATACAAGTGTATGTGAGAAAGCACACACATAGAAATATTCAGGGCAGATATCATGGAAACAACTGAATGACTATTAATATGATAAATAAACTTATGTAGTCTTTCAATGTAGTAATATAACCTACAAAATAAATGGTCCACTCAGCACAAATATTGTATAAATCTCAGAATTATAAGTTTATATAAAAAGGCAAATTCAAAAATGTATGTTGTATGATTTCATTTTGACATACTTTAATAAGAGAAAACTCTACCATGTTAGAAGATTATGGTTACCCACTAGGAATAAAGAAGAATTTTTGAAATGATGGTATATATTTTTTTCTGATAACTAGAAGTAATAGAAGTATAATACTTCATCTAAAATGATAACCAAACTGAAGACTATCAATCAGCACAATCTGTGTACAGGTTACATTTAATGAAAATATTCTTAAAATTAATCTCCTGTCCATGGAATTTGAATAATATTTGGAGAAGTTCAAAAATTATTTCTATATCTTTTCATCTGATCTACAAAAGAATTTAGCAAAAGTATGCTTATTCCATGCAAACTATCATTAAAGAAATATGAAAGATTAGTGCCTCAAGGAGCCAAGGAAATTATCTCCTTAAATCCAGGATATAGACCAGGGAAATGATAAGGGAATAAAAACTGAAATATAAGTTAGGTATATATATATATATATACACACATATGGATGCAAGTCCAGGTCCTGAACCAAAGTTCCAACTCCATAGCTCCTAATATCCTTCTAATTTAAAAAAGCCATGAGTATTCTTCCAAAATGACAGGTCTTTGTAATTATTTTTCTTAGTATCATTGTATAATTTCTAATAATTACTCTAAGGAAACTGTTTTTACTTTAATCTGTGGATTACCTGGATACAATTTCCTCTTTTTCTTAAATCTCCTGAAAAGTATTACATAAATGTTCAAGATATGAACACAATTTTCACAATATTGAGTTTACAGTCTACCTTGAAATGAAAAATGGCACTGATATTTGGAAAATGAAAAATCATTAACTAGCCTTGTGGCTAAGCAACTGAATATTCTTCCATGGCTTGAGTTGCTTAGTGTGCTATAAATTCTTCTACCTTAACCTCTGAAATACAAAATGAAGACCTGGGGGACATTGTTGGCTCTAGTAATTTATCAAATAACTTAGGGAATGTTACAAAATTTGCATCATTTGGATGTATAATTCTAGACACATTCAACTCATGAGAGAATGGATCAATAGTTCCTTTAAATTATGAGACAAAGTAGGAAGCTCAGTAACACTGCTCCTGCCAGACAGAAAAGTGGGATAATTTCATTCAAACAATCAGAAACTAAACTTTCAGACCAGGAAACTGTTCACTCTGACAAACTGAATAGATAACTTGCAGGACATGTTATCTACACTTTTAAAACACATATGGTACTTAACTGATTCTCCTAAAATCAACACTATTATATCACAATGTTTGAGAATAAAATATTTATGACTCCATCAACTGATGCTAGCCTTTGAAATTAATTATTAAAAATAATTAACTGATACTTGTATGAAATTCAGTACTTTTTAAAAAACCTCAAAATTATCATAGTTCATAATTTATGTCTTGGTAAGTGGTATTAAATGTGAAAATGTTTCTTAAACACTTATCACTTAAGGTTTTTGTTTATTCCTTAATTTTCTTTCAATCAAGTTTTCTTTCCTTTTCTTGCAAGCTATTGAGGTAAATATTCCTTTGCATCTCAGAAAGCTTTAGGACACAACCACATTTCAGCAAATTAACTGACATTATCAATAATAATGAGTTATCTAGAAATGGTTAAATTAAACTTTAAGTTTTATTAGTAATTAGACATCTTGTCTCAGTACTGAGGCTCTAACCCAGGGAGTGCTACACTATATTCCAAGCCCTGTCTCTTTTGTATGAATATGCATTTACAGTACATACTGATCACATTCCTAGTGGAGAATCGGTGTGCGTGTGTAACACATCCAAATTATTCTTTTGACTTTTTTGCTCCCTCAATCTGTCGATGCCCTTATCATTTAAGAAAACTATAGCTCAGCAATTCCTACTACCTGTCTATTACTTTGCTTTTTATTTATAATTTGGGTCCTTTACACATATTTAAACAGGCAAATGCTTAACTTTCCAGGCTGACCTCAAACTTCCAAAGTTACAAGGTTGGGTTAGAGATATGTATCAATACACCTGACCAAAACAGAAGTTTCTAACTAAACTTTTCCCATATTTCTTCTATGAATCCTCATGAAGAACAAACTATCATTTTACAGTTAATTAGTAATAATTGTTTTAAAATACAGAGGTAAATTTCATTCTTCTTTAATCTTTATTACAAGTTGAGATGACATCAATGAGTTCAGTAGAAGTGTTTCTAAAAAAAAAAAAAAAAGCTTTACCTGAGCTATGATTTAAAATGAATATTAACTCTAAAATAATAATGATAACTAGTGACATACCATGTTTACTAATACAAGCTAGTGGGCTAGGAGATTTAGATAAATTAACTCTTCAGAATAACCGTACCATTCTCTGAGGCTGAATCATGGCCTATGACACCCTATTGCTATGTGTTCATTATTTCACAACTTGTTGAAGTACAAAGGCCACCAAGAGGCAGCAAGGCCACTCACAAGAAATACACATGCTCCCAACAATTATCTATGCCCTATCAACCTGGGGTTACTCTTCAATATAACTGACTACAGCAAATAACAACTAATTGCAGAATGTTACATATCCTAGATATGTTAGCCAACCTTCCCAGTTCTGGAAACAAAACAAAACAAACAAAACAACAACAAAAAAAACCCTGAAACTCACACTTAAAGGAGAAAAGTTTAATTTAATTCACACTTTCCAGCCATCCATTCCACCTTTGCTTGCCTCCAAAGAAGAAGAATCATGGTAGGAGGGCATGGCAAAGTAAAAGTGCTAAGTTCACAGCAATGGAACAAACACAGCAGAGGAAGAGTACCAAGGAAGGGGCTAAAAATCAGATTATGGTAGCCAACATCATGCACCCATGCCCCACCTGGACACCACCTAGAAAAGTATTATAAAAATCCTCTTCCCAGCACCCAAATCAATCAATTTGACACAATTAAGCTTAATTATAACATTCTACCCCTTCTCAACCAGACACCCAAACACATTTATTTATACCATACTCATTCCCCAAGTAAATGTATGATCATAATTATTTCACATAAAACTGAACAGTGGCATGGCTCAGTTATATTTGGAAAAAGGAAAATTCAGTCATCTTTCTCCAATGTCTCAACTTTTCCAACTTTTTTTCAAAAGTCCAAATAAAGTCTCTGTTAAGACTCAAGGAAATTTCTTAGCTATATACCTCTGTAAAAATCAAAAACAAATTATATAATCCAAAGACATAATTGAATAAGGTAAATATTCTCATGCAAACTGGAAGAATAAAAATTGATACAAATGAATTGTACCAAAACAAGCCTAAAACCTATCATGGTAATCATTATGTCCTGTAGCTCCATATCCAGCATTCTGAGCATATGGTGGTTAAAGGTGAGTTCTGGGGGATTTGGACAGCCCCACTATAATATCTTTGCTGGCTGTATTCACATGGCTTCTTTCTTGAGCTGGTTTTCCACATTCTTGGCATCTCTGACTATCTGAAGTCACCACTGTCACCTTGGCTTCACTCCAAAAGGTTCATACACTAATCACTGAAGGGCATCTTGCTTGCCCTCTCAGGCCTTCCCACAAAGTCTAAGTGGAAGACCATCACAACTCCTGAATTCAGTATATCGGTAAAACCAGCATCATGTGGATGATGCCAAGGTCTGCAGTGGCTTCCGAGGGCCTGAGGAACTGAACACTGAGAAATGAATTCTGATGAATCAAGTCACTAGATGATTCCTCTTGAGCAGGAGCCCAGGAGTTCTCTTCTAAATGGAAGAAGCTCTTGATTGGGCCACGTTCGTGAGAGTGCACTGGGTATCTTTAAGGGATCCTTCATCTTTCCATATACAAAATAATAAGTTTCTATTTAATCACTCTATTCTCTTTAGCGATCATAATTTCTTTAACTCACTATCGCATATTATCTTGGGGCACAAATTTAAGTTTTTCAAATCATTTTGCTCTGTTTTTTATTCCCATTTATCTTCATAAATCTGATTAAAAGAAGCCAGTAGTAGGCAAAGTACAGCCTGAGTGCTGAGCTGTTTTGAAATTTCCTTCATGAGATAAATTTTTCTGCCACCTTTAAACTTGGCCTTATACAATGTCTCAAAAGAATACAAGCTCTTTTCCAAAATGCACACCAGGAGACCAGTAGAGTCCCCAGTGTCACGTGAAAACTCCTGCATTTGGTCTTTCTGTCTCTATTTGTTTCAGAGTTTCAGATATCTGAGCTCAAACCAGAATCACTCGTCTAGTTCAACTTACAAGATGCCAAGACCTCTCTGGCCTGCAGCTTGAAACCTTTCCAAATTCCTCGTGTGAAGCAGTTTCCAAGGTTTCTCAGTCACACTGTTATTCTTTGTCAAAGAAATGTCTGCACTTCTGTGGTACCAATTTTATGTCAGTCAGCTTTTCTATAGCTGGGACACAATACATGATACCCCTTAAGGAAGGGAGATTTGATTTTGTTCATATCTTCAGAGGACTCAGTCCACACCTAGCTGGCTATAAAGCAAAAACAGCACAGTGGAAAGGGAGGCAGAGCAAAGATACTTAGTTCACGGCAGTGGTGAAGCAGAGGAGAAGAACAGGGCCACAGAAAAAGGAGCAAGGGCCAGAGAGAAGACCCAGTCATACCTCTACACTGCACCCAGACACACCCAGGAGAGTGTTCTAAAAATCACCTGCCTGCTTCCTAAGGCAGTAAAGCTAACAAAACAAGGTCAACCATCACATCCTACATACCTGAGGCAAAAAAAAAAAAAAGTTAATACCTACAACTCTGAGCAATTAATAAACTATATCCTTCAAACATTATTCTTTACTTTTGTAACAATACTAGCACATTTACAAATGATGTACAGTTCTGAGTTGAATAATAATATAATAATATAATTCAAGAATATAATGCTATATCCTATGTTGCTGATAAAAAGTCAAGTAGACAGACAAGAGGGATATATAATGCAATATTTGCATGGAAATCTACCATGAACTAATACCACCCATGTAAATGACTGTTATGAGACTAAGATTTTCCTTATAAAATAATTACCAGTGTATTCTAAGCATAAATGAACATATCAATTGTCAATGACCTTTAATTAAGTTGTATGTTTTAATTTAAGCACATGTAGTTGAAACTAAGACCTCTCTCTATGTAATGTCCACACTTTTT
>PVIR01045951.1:0-10482 GCA_004026965.1 Petromus typicus
ACTGAACCCCAGGAACCCTCCTCCCTGCTCAGCTGGCGCGGTCTGAGCAGCAGGCGCGCTCCGGACCCCCGGGGTCCAGCCGGGCGGGGACTGTCACCGGCTCCGGTCCGAGGCTGGGCCCTGGACTCAGGCCCTGGGCCTCTGGCGCCTCGGCCCGGCGGGCGGGTGGGAACTCGGGGAGCGGGGCCCGAGCTGCAGCCGCCGAGCCGGCCGGGACGCGTGCGGGGACCGTGCCAGGTGCGCCGGGCCGACACTCACCCTCTGGCGGCCCGGTGGCGCGGCCCGGGCCCGGCGGGACAGCGGCCGCCCGCAGCAGCGGCAGCAGCAGCAGCAGCGCCCGGGCCGCCCCGGGACGGCCGCGGCCCGCGACCCGCATGGCAGGCGCGGAGGCGGCGGCGGCGGCTGGCGGACGCGGCGCGGGCGGGCGGCGAGCGCGGCGGCGGCTCCGGCTCCGCGAGGTGTGTGCGGGCGCCCTGCCCGCCCGCCGCGCGGACACCCCCGGCCCCGCCCGCCCCCCAGCCCCGGCCTCATTTCACACGGTCCTCGCCGGGCAGTGCCGCCCCGCCCGCCCTCGCCCCTCCCCGGCCGGGCGGAGGGGGCGCGGCCGCCGTGGCCCGAGGGCGGCTGTCAGCGCGGCCCGCGCCCACCCGGCCCGCCCGCTCCGCGCTCCGAGCCTCAGGCTCCGCCCGCCCGCGGCGTCCTCCAACTTGACCCAGTCCCGGCCGCGAGCACAACAGCCCTTCCAGCCTGCCGTCTTCCGCCACCGGCACCCAGAAAGTGTCCGCGTAGTCTTCAAACTCCAAAGCCACCCTGGGGAGATCTCCACATGCTTCCGACCCTGTCGGAACTGAGCGAGACAGAGTTTGGAATGGAGAGCGAGACCTCGCTTCTCAGCCCAGCCTTCTGCACACGGCCCCGCCCAGATCTCCTGGACCCCACATCCCCGCGCCCTGAGTTGGCACGGACCCCCTTGTCCCGTGTCGGGGCACACTGAAGCTGTCCCTCTCTCTAGCATACTGCGGGTTCAGAACCACTGCAGAAGATGGTCGCGTTGCTGGAAGCCAGTTCGACATCTCTCCAGGGCAGCCTGGGCCATGGAAGGGCGAGGGGTCCAGAGGCCAAAGGTGGGCCACCGGAAACAAGGGCTACTTCCAACCCTGCCAGCGGCACAGATGGCAACTGTGACCTCCCAAGCTTACAGGCCTGGCCAGCTGCAAACAGAAGCAGTGCCTGCTACCTCCCCAAGCTGGACTCCTCAGGAGAGAGGAAGGCACACCGGGCTCTCCACCTCAGCCAGAGCCCCTGGCATTCAGCATCCCTGCAGGAACAAAGTCCGTAGTGGCCCCTAGATGCAACCAAACCGCACATCCAGGCACACCAACGTTCTCTGTTGAGCTGCTCTGTCCAGTATTTATTCTCGTATAAATACACGCACATGCATTACTTTATTGATCAGAAAACAGTAAATGTCAAGCGGGCACGCACGCATGCGCACACGCACGCAGAAGACCTCACCTAGGTCACGCGCAGAAGCAGGGCTCTCGGGCCACCCCTCACCCCAAACTCCCCACCTCAGTATCCCTGCCTGCCGCCCCCGCCTAGTATCCTCCCAGGGCCGAGCCAAGTCTCTGCGCTCCGCTGCTAGTGCTGCTGCCTGATGGGGAATCTGAGAAAGTAACTTTTCCTCAGTTGTCTTCATGTGACCTTTTCATCCCCAGTGAAGGCAGGCAGGTTGCACCCCTTTTCTGTCTTCTACTCCTCCCTCCCACCCCTTTTGTGTTTGGTGCTGAGAGAGACACTCAGCTATTTCTGGGCATAAGGGTGGTTTTTACACATTTGTAAATCTTCACTTAGTGAAACGTTCTCCCCGCCTTTGTCTTTGTGTCCTTAATGGTAGCCATAAATTACTGCCCTCTTTTCTCTCTGCTGCATCAGGCTTCATTGCTTTTGAAATGATCAAAGTTATTTCTTTTAAAATCCAACTTAAAAACTGCCTATTGTATGGCACAGAGTTCTTTAGCTCCAGTCAAAGCATAGAAATACATAAAGCAGCCCATTAAACTCTGGGGGCCTCCTCCAGCCCCCTTGTGTCTGATAAAGATGTGCTGTTCTTCTTCACTCTTTCCCCAAATTTATGATCAGTAGAAATACAAAGTAATAAGGCCTAGTGCCTTTTTGCCTAAGAGGATCAATTTTTGTTCTGTTTCCTGGAGAAGTTCACCGGTTGTGTAGATCTCAAAAAAAAAAAAAAAAAAAAAAAACTTCTAAATCTTATTTTTGTTGGCCCCGACTTCTATATGAACACACTTTCAGCTTGGCTTCCAGCCTCCCGAGTAACCTTTCTAACATAGAGATTAAAGTCAATATGGTTTACAGTTGTGACAATATAGAGGAAATACTCCAATAGGAAGCCATATTCAAATGTCACTGCGTTCAGCTTCGGGTAGCCCTGCACTTGCTGTTGTCTGCCCTCCCTTGTCCCGCTGAGAACCTCAAACCTCTCAGAAAAGTCATAGCTTTGCCCCTGACATGGAGGCTGGTTCACCCTCCCTCTTCCCTCACTGCCTAGACTGAAAGGCCATGAACGAGGCCTGAGGTGGCCCAGCCGCCTGGCCGGGCCACTTGCATTGGTGTGGGCTTCTGGCTAGTCCAAAGAAAGACTGAAGTACCCTACACCAAAGTCAAAGTTGGTATTCACCATCCACCTCTCAGTGCTCATCTTTCCTGACTCCCGAGCAGCCCCTGAGGGGCCAACTACTTTGTCCTTTTGGAAAGCCTCCCCGCCACTGTGGCAGCAGGCAGGCTCCAGGCGTCACTCCCACCTTCCAGGAACCACCTTCTCCACCATCTTCTTGGGATGCTCTTCCTAGATGTTTCCCTCATTTCCTGGATCTATACTATAAATCTCCAGTCTGGAGCCACCCCTTAGCTTTAGTCTCCTGTGTCCAGGTACTTCCATTTCCTCTGGATCCCTCTGATACAATATGTTCAAAATGGGCTCCTCTCCTCAAATTCCTTCCTCGCCTCTCTAGGGGAAGGGTGCTGTCTGTCTGACACCAAATCAAGGTGGGTGGACAGAGCCTGAGAATGGAGTCGCGGATGTCTGCCAGCCTTTTGATTTGGTGTCAGAAAGATGTTCTTCCTGCAGCATCCACCCACTTCATCTCTACCCTCTTCTCACCTCCCATCCTCTCATTCCCCGCATCAGAGTTGGTATTCCTCCCAATGTGTTTTATTCTGGCTGCTGGAATAAAACACATTTCATCATATCACTCTTATGTTCTTCAAGCCAAAGTCAAAACTCCCTTGGTCCAGATCATGGAGAGTTTGAGCAATGTCTCCACAAGAGCACATTTGGGCCGGGGGTTTATCTCAGTGGTTCTGGCCCCTGGCTTGCAAGTGCAAGGACCTGGGTTCAATCCCTGGTAACCACATACAACAGTCTGAGGTGTGGTGACTCACACCCACTAGCAATCAGTACCACATACCACTGTGCTGGGCGTGGTGGCTCACGCCTGTCATCCCAGCACTCAGGAGGCAGAGGCAGGAGGACTGCTGAGTTTGAGGTTGAGTTCAGGGCCAGCCTGAACCACAAAGTGAGACCCTGTCTCAAAAAAAAAGAGAAAAGCACAGAAAAGAGTGCATCTCTTCACCAAAAGATATGTCCAGAAATGTATTTATACAGTACTAAATGGAAGGAACCCATATACCTATCAAACTAGAGCCTGAACAAGTTGTGGGAAGTTAATTCAGCGGAACATTGGGAGGAATACAAACTCTGATATATAAAACAACACAGGGGCTTCTCATGAATATTTAGTAAAGCTAAATAGGTAGCCAGGTACAGAAGGCACATACTAATTCTACTTCTGTAAAATTTAAAAGCAGGCAGAACTAGCTAATAAGAATAAAGGCAAGAGTAGTAGTTTTCTCTGGGGATGAATATTTTGGGAAGGAACAGGAAAGAATCTTCTGGAATGCCAGGAATGTTCTAGATCTTCATCGGCCACACTTTATACAATTTACTATATGTCTATTTCACCTCAATAAGTGGAGACAAGATATCCCTAGCCAAAGACCTGGCAGTCTGTTCCCATGCTGCTTTGCCAGCTTTCTCTCCTACCATTCCCTCACACGAGCTATGCTTCAGCGCATCAAGCTGTGTCTTAGGCTGCATAGTTGTTTGTCATTTTCCCTCATTCATCTCTCTTCTACTCACACGGTTCCCTTTGCCTGAAAGACACCAAAAAGTGAGTCTCAACAAGCATCTGAAAAGTGAAATGTGACATCTTCATTAGTAAATATCACCGTAAGTCCAATAGATGTTTTACTGGAATGTCTTCCATAGCAATGATATATGCATGAAAACACTTTAGCTTTCAGATTAGCAGGTACTGAAGACGAAGCAGAGAAAGCTACCTGCTCTGCCTGCACGTTAATTTCTGCTCCCTTAGATGGCTGCCATATCTCCAGGAAAATGTTTCTGCTACATCTGAGCTAGATATGAGACAGTGCTTTTTCTAGTGGATCATCCATTCCTGTCTACAACTTCCTCCTTCCTAACAGATATATTTCTGCTCCTTAGGCAACCCGTGTCCCTGGAAGGAACCTGTCTCACATCCAACTTCAGGCTCTAGAGCTCACTTAAGACAACATCTTATTTTCTTCCCCATGCAATAGTCACTGGTCTAGGAACGAGTATATGACTGCCATCCAGTGAGAGGCAACCTCAGCTCCTTAGCCTGAAAGCCCAGAGGGGAAGACTCTTTTCTCCCTGGTGAGGTGGCTGTGGTGAATGAACACCATGGCAGCCATCTTATTACCCTCTACCCCAACACAATCCAAGAGAAACACTGAGAAGTCAACCAGGAGAGACTTGCTACCTCAGGATTTCCATTAGATGCGTCCATCTAATGCGTTCCATTAGATGCATACTATACGTCCATATTTTATTTTAAAACCGTATTTTCATTTTTTTTAAAGTGTGGTACAATATACACCCCATAAAATGTACCATTTCAACTACTTTAAGTATCAACTGCATTCATACTGTAGGCAACTGTCATCAACACCCATCTCCAGAATGTTATTTACCTTGTAAAAGTGACAAGGTACCCATGAATAATTTCTCATTCCCCCACCCCACCCTGTCTCCTGGCATCTACCATTCTCCTTTCCATTTCTATGAATTTATTTAACTACTTCATATGAACAGGAACACAGCATTTGTGACTGGCTTATTTCACTTAGCATAATGTCCTCAAGGCTCATCCATGCTGTATCTGGGTCAGAATTCCCTTTCCCATATATTTTGTTTGTACATTCATCTGTCAGAGGATACTTGAATTGATTCTACTTTTGGTTATTATAAATAATTTTGCTTATGAATGTGGGTCTATATATATCTCTTCATGTCCTTATCTTTTTTTTTTTTTTTTTGTATATGCTCAGAAGTAAAATTGTTGGGGCATGTGGTAATCCTGCTTATAATCTTTTGAGAAACCATCACACTGTGTACCTTCGCAGTTGCAGCATTTTGGATTTCTACCCATCACAAGGTCTCCAGTTCCTACACATCCTCACCGATACTTATCCATTTACTTTTTTCAAATTGATTTTATTAGTATATTTTATATACACATTGTGATCACAATCAACATTGAGAATTTGTACCAGTACCTGACATGACATCTCATTTTTTCCCATTTCCCTCTCCCCTCAAGTCCCCTACCCTATATATACATAAACTTTGTTTCCTTTTCTATCATCAAATTTTTCTTTCCCTTCTTTAGTCACCCCCACCCACCTTTTCCCATTGAATATTTTCCTACTATTTCATACTAAACGTTGACTTTTTTGGCCATCCTGATGGATATGAAGTGGTGTCTCATTGTGGATTTTTGTGTTGGGATTTTTATTATTTATACCGCCCCTCAGTGTTCCTACTGCATCCCATATAAACCCCTATTATGCAACTTCACTGAATAGCAGATGACCCCCTAACTAAGGTGAGAGAAAGACAGTTGGGTAGGGTCGAATCCTCTCAGGACTCAAAGTAATAAAAATTATTTAATCACAGATTTGGTACTAGATTGGTATCCAGCCTAGTCTCTGTTTCTTTAGTAGTTCAAAACTGTACCAACATTTCTGTTTTGCTTACAAAAGGCTAAAAATATTTTCAGGTCTGAACAGGTAGGTCAGTGGTAGACTGCTGGCCCAGAATGGGCAAAGCCCTGGGACTCATCCACAGAACTTGATTAGAAATTCTTCTAGTAAATATTTACTTGAAAATGATACCTGGTATGAAATGAATCAGACACACGTGTGTAAATACCACATTTGTTTCTCTGGTGTGGGAAACTAAAAGTAGAAATATTGACTGAAATGCATAATAGATATTGGGAAATAGGAAGAAAATATTCAAATGTAAAGGGGAACAAGGGAAGAGAGAGGGAGATATGAAGGAAGGGAAAAAAACAACAGTGAAAATAGAAGGAAAAAATGGAAACAAAGTTTGTGTACATAGGGAGGGGAGGGGATTTAAAATGTGGAGGGAGGGGTCGGGGAGTTAGCTCAGTGGTCCTGGCACCTGTCTTGCAAGCACAAGGACCCGGGTTCGATCTCTGGTAACCACATACAATACTGGGCATGGAGACTCACGCCCAGCAGCAACCAGTACCACATACCACAGTGCCGGGCGTGGTGGCTCACCCCTGTAATCCCAGCACTTGGGAGGCAGAGGCAGGAGGATTGCTGTGATGTGAGTTTGAGGCTGAGCTCAGGGCCAGACTGAACCACAAAGCGAGACCCTGTCTCCAAAAACCTAAAAAAAAAAAAAAAAAAAAAAAGTTTTTTTCTGCTGGGCATGGTGATTCACGCTTATGATCCCAGCATTTGGGAGGCAGAGGCAGGAGGAACAGGAATTTGAAGCCAGCTTGGACTACATAGTATACTCAAGGCTAACCTAAACTTCACAGCAAGATCTTGTTTTGAAAGATGAAAAGAAATAATTTTTAAATTTCCTTTAAAAGTATTTTGTTATGTGTAAAAATATAAGGTAATGAATAAAAACAAAACTTAGCTGCAAAAAACCCAATATTTTGGTGTCCCAATTATATAATGCACAAACAAGAATATGAGGGTTTTGATTGGTCAGAAGATTTAGTATTTTTCTGCAAAATCATTTTCAGATCATCAAATTTATACTTTGAGGATATTCATTTTCAGGCAATATAATTAAAAGGATATTAGTCATTCTCAGTAAATGTAAGTCACAAGTAATTTTTGATGTTTTTTATTTTCAGAAGAATCTTTTTACTGATAATGGACCTCTTAGGACTGTTTTATAGACAGCATTACATTGGGATAATTTTTGATAATTTATTTTGAAGTATAAATTTTAGTAGATCTAAGCTGATGATTCTTCTAGAACAATTTATCTGAAAAGATTGAATTCTTCACACAAATGTTTTATGTAAATCTGAGTTTAATTTTAAATGTAAATTCCATGTTTATGTTTTCTCTGACATTTCCTATAATCTATGGTTAAATAAGAAACTGATTATGTCTTCATGATTCGTATATAATTCAGAACATCTATTTTATGTATTTATAGCTACAACCTCAATTAAAAGGAAATTTTAATTTTCAAATTTCTTCATTGTTAATAATCTCAAACTTCATATGAAAATAAAGTTCTTTTCCCACTCGGTGCAACAATTTTTATATTTGGTTTCTAGGTCTATTAAGCAGAAAATTGTTTTCTAGTTTATAGTTCTGAACACAGAAGTTTTAAACTTCATGAAATGCTAATACTCCACATGCGACGCTTCATCACAGAGTCCACATGGTTGCTTTATTTTTTAATAATTTACCGCAAAGTTACTGCGTGAGTGCCAGCAATCCCTGTCTCAGTTCTTAGGCCAGAGAGCGAATATGTGAGCAGACATCACAGGAACGGAGTCTGGGGATGGACAGCGAGCCAGCTTCCCGCCGAGGCTCAACACTGTCTCAACACTGTGACTCCCTTTCTTCTGGGCCACCAGGGCGGCTGTCATCTCCCCAGCTGACAGCACGGGCGCGGCCCAGCGCGGCTGCCCTGGGGCCTGCCTGCTGCAGACGCCCCCAAGCAGCGCATGTGCCCCAGGCAGCTGCGTGACAGCATTGTCTCCCGTGGCTCTCCACTGCAAGCGTATGCACTAAGGTCGTGCAGACTTCACTCATAAAACACAAAGGAGACGATGAGATGACGAGGAATTTCGAGAGCAACCGCTGGGTATAACGCCAACCATGGCACCGTTCTGAGAACAGGCCCTATCTGCCTGACTCCACCCTGCGTGCCCTAAATTCGGCTCAGCCTCAGTAGTCACAAGCCCTTATCATCTCCTGGCTTTTATGTGAGCTTCCTGAGGTCCCATCTCTCCCGCAGGCACCCGTCCCCCTCCTTCTAGAGCTCTAACTATTCATGGTCTCGGAAGCGCCACAGCTCCAAGCCCCCGGACAGCCCTCTACCTCCAGGGCTTCGCTGGGCCACAGCTCTTTCTCTGAGTGCTGCTGTCTGTACACGCTTCCCAGGGACTTTCTTAAATCCCCAGGTGGGCTGAGTTAGGTCTCCCTTCTCCTCCCCTACAGTCGCTCTGCACATCCTAACCAGGACATCCATCGTGCAGTTGTATCTGCTAGAATCCGGGGCTGGGCGCTCAGCTGGGCTTGGAGCTCTCCGCCGCTGGTGGTGTCTCAGATTCATTCCCGCATCTGCAGCTCGGCTCGGTCAAGAGCTCGGTGGGCAGCGAAGAGTAAAGGCAGATTCTCAAGGATAGAATAATAGCTCATGAACTGGTGTTTAATGTTCTCCTAAGAGGGAAGTCATAGATACTATCTAGTGAAATGGAAAGCAAAAGAAATTATGAAAGTTATAATTATAGGCCCGGGGAGTTAGCACAGTGGTTGGCGCCTGTCTTGCAAGAGCAAGGGCCTGGGTTCGATCTGCGGTAATCACATACAATACTGGGGGTGGAGACTCACGCCCAGCAGCAACCACTACCACATACCACAGTGCCGGGCGTGGTGGCTCATGCCTGTAATCGCAGCACTCGGGAGGCAGAGGCAGGAGGATTGCTGTGATGTGAGTTGGAGGCTGAGTTTAGGGCCAGCCTGAGCTACAAAGTGAGACCCTGACTCAAAAAAAGAAAAAAAGAAAGTTATAATTATAAAAGGCAATTATAAGAAGAAAACCCAAGTTGCTTAATAACAGAAGAGCCTTGCATACAAAACTGCTCTCAGAGGAGAAAGAAGTTACCCAAAAAAAGTTTATATATATATATGAAATAGAAGAGATCACTAAAGAGTTACATGCACCACCAGTACCAACCCCAACACCAAAAATTCTGCAGGCCTGTAGAATTTCAGAGTGAATAGTAAGAAGCTTTTCAGAAGTAGATAACTTCCAGCTGGGTATGGTGGCCCATACCTATAATTCCTGTACTCACTGGAGGCCAAGGCAGAAGGATTGCAATAAAGGTTATAAACAGTATATATATAGTTGCCCAGTGTAAAGGCTCTGAGTTAACTCCGGTTAACCACAAGTTAACACACACACAAAAAAGAAATATAATGTTAGGGGTCTTAGATCAGCATTTCTAGTACTAGGGATTGAACACAGACCCTTGTGCTTCCAAGGTAGATACATACCACTTAAGCTAAATCCCTGGATCCCCCGGGAGCAGTGAGATTACAAAGTAATGCCATTAAACCCCGGCAACAATCCTGCTTTTGACAGTTTGTTTTACAGATAAGACTCTCACATGCAAAGTGACACAGGTACAAAGTTATCTACACTTTCAAATGCATTACCATAAGACTAGAAACAACCCAAATGGCCATCAACAGGATGGCCAGACATATAAATACTAGACATATAAATCATGTGCTACCCATAACATAGAATATTATGCAGTGGTAAAAAATGAGTGGAGAGGCTCCACAGGCTCTACTATGGGTACATTTCTAAGATAAAAATCTTGATTTGGAAAAAATACAGAAAATAAGTAATTTTTGCTACCTTTTATGTAAAGAAGAAAAACAAGAATCTATATTTATATTTACTTGGCTATACACAGTATCTGAAAGACATGTAAAAAATGAAGAAGAAGATGGCTACCAGTAGCAGGAATGGGAAGTGGATAAATGGATGGTGTCCAACACAGGAGAGAAACTCACTGGTTATCTTTCTATATGTTTTTATTGTTGACAGTGTGACCGACTATGTTGTCATAAAAGCAAGAAGGGGAGAACCGAAGAAGAGATATTTTTCATTGTCATGACCACGTAAGAAACTTAAAAACTGAATGAAGTCTGGAGCCCGACCGTTTTGAGAACCACAGTGTTCATCCACATCACTTTTCATCTGAGACTCAGAGTTCAGTTTCAGCCACAAAGTGGAATGTTAACTTTTTCCTGCTGCCTTAGAATTGTTGCCACTGT
>PVIR01045952.1:0-10471 GCA_004026965.1 Petromus typicus
CACCTTCTGCCTTGACTCTTTTCCCATCCAAGCTTTGACAGAATAGTGTTGCTCTCCCCTTCTGCAACATCCTCTCTGACTACCATGAGATTACTCCTCAGACACGAGTTGCCCTGAAGAGTTCAATGTTCTTAAAATCCATGCAGCCTAAAACTCCAGGCATAACTTTAACTCAAGCCAGAGCAGTTTTAAGATTTTGGTGTCAGCTTATCTGCAAAGTAAATGAGATGGCTACCTTCACAGAAACTAGTGAGAGGTCTGAGGCTACCCTGTGGTGAGGAGAATTGTGTTAGGATTGAAATATGACTCAGATTCTTTTTTGCTATTTATAACTTCAGTTGGATTCTTTGGAGAATACTACCAAAGAATGCTCTTTCAAGAACAGTCCCCTGGGATGCTTTTGAGGCATCCTAGAGATCTTTCTATAACAACCTTGCCTTACAAACCAGGAGGCAGAGATGCAGAGAAGTAGGGGAACTTTCTCAAGCTCATCCGGCAAGTTAGTAACCTACTAAACACAACAACCAAGTTCTCACCACCCTTAGTCCAGCTCACTCTACCCTGGTCCTCACACAACTCCTCAGTTGCTTAGTAACAACCCAGGAGAAGTTGTTGGTTCTTATAAGTCACATTTCTTGGCTTGACAACAGAAGGGAAAGGTGAGTAAGAAGTGATTTCCACCCTCAGCCTAAACCTAGAGACTCAGTTTAAAGCAAAGATAATTGTAATTGAAGGAATAAATGCCTCACTAGAGGTTTGTACAAGGTGTCATGGGGAATAGGAGAAAAGAAATTCTGTCTGAGGAGAGAAGGTTAAGCAGTCACTCCAAAAAGATGATGATAATAATAAACAAACAAAAAAAAAGTAAATAAAGCAATATGGACAACCTCAAAGCCAAGCTCAGAGAACCCTAAGAAGGCCCAAAAGCCTTCATTAGCTTCTGCAAAGGGCAAAATAGTGGAATATGCTAGAAAAAAAGGTATAAACCAGATCCTAGCTGATCTAGAAGTCCTGAACATTGTTTCAAGAACACTGGTTCCTTCTATGAACTGTGAAGGAAAAGCTTTTTCATGCCCTTGGCTGGCAATGGCCCCAACCTCTGCACTCATCTTTAGCATTCTACCTGCATGCAAATCAATATTCAGACTTTTCTCTTATGTGAGAACCAGCTAGATTAGTGTCCATCCTAATGGCCTCACCCTAATGTAGTTACTTTTGTGAAGACCTTATGTCCAAATAAGTTCACATCTGCAAATTCTGAAGGTAAGGGATGGGGAACAAAAAATAGAGGGTTTGGATTGGGGACTGAGCTCAAGTGATACCATGCATATCTTCCAAACACAAGGGCCCAGGTTTGATCCCCAGTACCCCACACACCCCCTCCACACACAAAAAAAAATCCTAGGATTTTATTTTTCTAAAATGAAAGAAAAAGAAAGAAAGAAAGAAAAAGAAAAGAAGTTTGGAGGGTTTGGAGGGAGCTGGATATCTCCAAGAGGGCAGAATTTAAGTGTTTGGAGTAAGATATGTGTAGAAGAAGGGATAGATATGCACAAGTTAGGAACTGTTTTAGTACTAGACATGAAGAGAAGTGGGAAACACAGAAAGCATTGAAGTATTTAGCTTAATATGTAGAAGAAATGGGAACACTGTTTTCTGGGGGAAAAAAGACATAAGGGAAAGTGTTGGGAACCATTTTCTACAGTGCCATGGCTGCCCATGCAGGAGAGAAAAAGTCAGCCCGATTACTGGATCAGAGCCCAACACTGTCTACCTTCCTCAAGGATAATTACTCTTTGCCAGATTAAACTATGAACCTCTACACACCCTCATGCCAGATTAAACTAAGAACCTTTACACACTCTCATGTCAGATTAAACTAAGAACATTTATAAACCTTCACCAGATTAAATTAAGAATATTGTCAGCATACCCTGCCCACCAATTCTTCCACTAGCATTTTTTTCTTTTCTGTACATGTGAACAAAGCTAGTTGGCTCATAGGCGGTACTTAAGAAATGTATAAAAGGAGGCTGTTAAATAAATGTGGCGCTCATTTGGCATTGACTGATGAGCACTTCCAAGTCTCACTGTCCTGTCTTTATTTATTTTTCACCCTAACTCCTTGGCTCGGTCACCCATTGCTCTGCCTGGCTGGCCCCGGCAGAATAGGGAATATTTTAAAGTGAGGAAATTCATTTTAGTCTCACATTTCTTGATAATGAGCCAGCAGTTGGAAGCCCAAGAAAAGAATAGGATCTTCTTACCACAATTATTTCAGAAGACCCTCTGATTGGATGGCAGTTGGCTGGGAGACTGAGATATAAATGTGTGCTCCACAGACATTCTTGGCTCCACAGCCATCACCACAACATGCACATCTTACCCCAGAATGGTTCGGGGGGGTGGTGGTGCTGGAGTATCCTCTGGGGTTGAACAGAACAGCTGATCTCTCTCCTGGTCCCACATTGGTTTGGTATAGACTTGAACTGAGTGCCTCACACACTCTTATCTGCTGCTGTTGATGGGCTGCTTTGTCCTCAGCATTTCTCTCTACTATTTTTGTGCCCATTGCTCTGTACTGAGCCCCACTGGCTACTGTTGCAACTGGTCTTCCAATAGCATCATCTCAAGTGATCACTTTAAAATTTCTACTGAGCTTTTGTCCATTATTCCACATTGTGCTCAGCAGGGGTCCCTTGTGGAGCAGGACAAGGTCCCTATTCTCATAGTTCTTATATTTTACAAAGGGGAGTGAGGGATAGGTCAACAAGAAGAATATGAAGTAGTAATGAATTCTGGGATTCAAGTAAACAATGATAAGAACAAAAGTTACAGGGACCATTTTCAGTTTAAAGGTCAGCAAATCCCCTCTGAGGAAAGACATATTAGGAAAGATCTGAATGATAAAGAAGTATGCAAAGGTCCTGAGAAATTTGTTCCAAGCAAAGAAAAAACAAGCATAGGTCTTGAATCCGTCCCTTCCATTTTCTACATCAAGTCTTAAAGTTTTACTCTCTTAGACCACCTGGCCACCAAGACAGAATTTGGCATCCCACACAACTTGAAGAGCAACATCATGATCATCCAATGTCTTTGTAATAAATTCTCCATCACTTGGCCATTTGAGTTCTGTTAGTACAACTAATATAGTAACACACACCCTAGGTAAATTAGCTGCAACAACCTCTCTTTGTTAGACCATTCCTACTCACCCTTGTTCTCAGATTTAGTTGCTCTCCAACTACTCAGTCAATAGAGAAAGTCATTCTTCTCTGGGGTTATTTTGAAGGAAAAAGAGCTAGGATCCTAACGGTTTTTCTCTAGAAAAACCATTTCCCCAAAATAATAACCTTCTGTCTTCTTCATTGCTCCATTTCCAAATTCCTCTTGGGTACAGAACCCTAGCCACAGATCAAGCCATGGTCTAATAAGAAACCAGTAATAATCCCAAGATTTGCTCATGGAAACAAGTACAGGAGAAGCTAAAGCATCTCTAACCCTTTTCATCGCCTTTCCTCATAGCTTAGGGCTTTTGTTCTCCCCTGTGGTCCACAATATATCCCTCTTAAGTCGCAAACAGTGGAGCAAGTTTCAGGTCTGAGTTTTCCAACTTTTATTATTTAGCTCATTCACAAGACATCAATAGATGTTCTGTGACCAAAAACAAGGAAAATATAAAGGATTATCAAATAAAGTCTTAAAATTAATGACAAGTGTAAGAGGTTTTTATTGTCCTATATGTTATCTTATTCTTATTTTTTTCTTTACATGTAAAGATCTCCTTTAGTTTGCTGTATGTTCATACATAAAATACTGCGAGTGCTATCAGCACATAGTGAGTACTCATTATCTGTTGGCTATTTTAGTAGTCAGGATAGGTCAGTTATGTTTTTATTAGTATATGTTTCTGATACATAAAAGATGCATTCACCTTAGGTTGTCACATTTTGCTTCTATGGTGCACAACCTCAGAATCTCAGTGGTTTAGAGAAACAAAGAGGTTTTTCCTTGTCCTGTGTGTCTCCCATAGCTGTTGGTGAAGTGAAGAAGTCATTTTCATAACTAAAGACCACTAGTCATAGACACATAGGGGAAAGAAGACTAAAGAAATGAGCAGGAGAAGATTTATTGCACTTCTACTCACATTCAACTAACCCAAACAAGTCAAGTTGGTGCACCTAACTTAAGTGAAAGAGAATCTCTTTCTTTCTAAATGTCCAGAATGGGAAGAAGACTGAGTATTGAGAAATGCTAATAAGGCTCAGGGCTCCAATCACCTATTTCATCACCATGATTTTTACATTATCATTTTTATTGTTATCCTCATCACTATATCTCTCCAAATATCCAAGATTATGGACCTCTTCCATGCCTATTCACAAGGGCCATGCTGCAAGGTTGCAGTATATGTTTGAAGCCAGACTGAATCCTATGGAAATTGTTTTTCTTGAATGTACATGTACAGGCTTAGTATCTTCTCTGTGTTAACTATGCAGTATTGTTCACTGTATCTGTGTCTGTTGCAGTTTGAGATTCAACGCTTTATTTTTTTTGCTCATAATTTCATAGATATAAAATTCATCCTCACCAAGATCTTAGCAACCTAACCATATGTGTGTGTTCTTTCTTTATATTGGCAATTCATCTATCACCTAATGGGGAGCATTTCTCAGCTTCTTCTTGGCATATCTGCTTTGCTGATATCCTTGTACATGGAAGCCATCATTAAGTACAGTAATGATTCCTTTAACACAAGTAGTATGATACTGGTACAGTTTACCTGGCACTAAGAGGCCTCCTGAATGACTCACAGGAAAGTAGCATATATCCTGTGGATACACTAGGCAAAAGGATGATTCACATCATGGGCACAACAGAGTGGGAGTCATGTTGCACAAAATTGCATACAATTTAAAAGTTTTTATTTTTTTAATGTCTAGAATTTTGTTTAATATTTTTGTACATGAGTGAATCAAAAGTAGTTTAAACATACAAAGCAAAATCATGTATAAGGAAAGAGTGCTGGTTTTTTTCCAAATCATTCAACCAAAGAGCCATTTTCTCTCTTAGCACATTATTAAAGAACAGAGATTGGATAATGCTCTTCTCTACAGCAACTCAATAGCTCCCATACTGCTTCCTCTGCCTCCATCATGCCATGCTTGCAGTTGTCTCACCAACAGTTGGAGAGAACACTTAGAGTAGCCAATTGCAGAGAGATAAAAGGCTTTCCAACACTTGGAGAGACAACTGTAAGCATGGTATGGTGGAAGCAGAGGAGGCAGTATAGGAGTTATTCTGAGCAACTGTAAAGAAGAGCATCATCCAAGTTCTCTTCTTTATTAATTAGTGTGCTGAGAGAGAAAATGGTTCTTTGGTTGAATGGTTTGTAAAAGAAAACAGCACTCTTTCCTTACACGTGATTTCAAACTCTTTACTCTGGGCTCTGACTTTAGACTGTCTGATTTAGAAGCCCTGTTGCCTCTCCTCTTGCTTCTTTGTCAAACTCAGTTTTCAGCCTAGCCTTTCTTTTTGGGCATTCACTCTGCCCTTTTGTTCCTTCTCTCATCTCCCATGGGGCCCTACTTCATGTAAGCATCTTTACCTTGGAAAGCCTTCTCTCTTGCTTCAATCAAAGAAAAAGTGAAAGAAATTTGAACAATGAGATAGCAGCAAAGTCAGTTTTTTCTTATGGATACTAAATCACAATCAAGTAAACAGGATACAGTATATCTCCAAAAAACTGTCAGCTTCTAGCAATTTCCTGGAATAATAATTGGGTCCCCATGGGGCAGCGGGTGGGGGTTGAGGCTTGTGTCTCCCTTATCTCCCTCTCAAATTGGCTACTCTAAGTGAAGAAGTTGGAGGAAATGACTGTAGCAGCATGATGCTGGCCCACTTAAAACTTCCATTATGAAACCCAGTTGCATAAGCTATAAGAGCAAATAAGTTATATTTTTGGGAACAAATTCTAGTGAATCAGCTCATTTTAGCCTCACATCTTCATCTGTCTGTGAAGTGGCTTATTTAAATTTTAATAGAAAACGTTCGATGTGGGACTCAAATGGAGGGAATGAAAATAACACTGTTTATCCCCAAGATAAAATTGTGTCAGGAGCAAAGGGAAAGGAGAGAGAGAGAAAAAAAAATACGATGCTAATTTCTTGAAAACAAACCTCCTATGTCCCACTTCATAGAAACTGGACAAAGCAATATAAAGTCTATTGTACTGAACAAAAGCAGTGATGATCCATCTAGAGACACACTGTCCTTCTTCTTGTTTGTCTCTCTAAAAAATTCATTTGAAATAGAAAAGTGCCCTGTGGGGAAAAGTGGAAAAAGCTGGCAAAATGAAGTTTTACCACTGTTAATAATAGTTGTAGGGAGAAAGGCCAAGGAAACCTCATGGGGTAGGAGTGTGGGTCTTTCACCAGCTTAGAAATTTAAAAGAAAATTGATAAGAAGTCAAGTACTGGTTTTACACCAGTTAGCTGCTGTGTGATCTAGACAAGTCACTTAGAAGCACTAGCAGTTTCTACATCATGCTAAAATGGAGCAGGTGGGGATGCAGTGCTGTAAGCCATCATTTGCCATGCCTCTTCTCCCTCAATACACAAATCTCAGTAGTCTTCATACTTTCCAAATCCACACCAGCTAGTGTGGGCCCATGGGCCACCCGGGTCCCACTTCCTGTGTTTTAAGACAGTTTTCTTGGAGCACAACTGTGCCCATTGGTTTACCAACTTCCATGCCTGCTTTTGCATTATAATAAAAGAATAAAGTGATTGCCACAGATCATATTGTCTATAGAGCCCACAATATTTACTCTGGAAGTTTCCCTGAAAAAGTTAACCAGCCCTTGCTCCAAACTAGTCTCAGGCAAATACAACTTTCTCACTCCCCACATGCAGTTGGTCATGATGTCCTGTGAAAACTGCCTCCAAAATATTTCTGGAATTCCTGCACCTGTCTCCATCTCCTCAGCCACCATTGTGTCCCAGGCACCATCATTACTGCATTAACCTTGAAGGGCCCTTCCCAGCCACTCTGGCCCTCTGTCCCTATCCATCGTCTCACAAATACTCACGCTTGCACAAATTTGTTACTAGTACAGCAGCCTGAGTGAGATTTCTAAGATGCCAACCATACCAAACTTGTGCTCAGATTCATGCAGAGGAGCCTATCTCCCTAAGAATATAATGCAGAACCTTGACAGAGATCCTATAGAATCATGTCCCCACTTGCTTATTATCTTTGTCTTAAGGGACGGTCTCTCAGAGCTGTCTTTTCTGCCTATCTATCCACTGAAAGTGGCCAGCTCCTCTCTGCCCTAAGGCCTGTGCATTGGATACTCCCTGCCATAGGAATGGAGTTCTCCCTGAAGCCTCTGTCCTGCTCACCTGTATAACTCCTCCTCTTCCCCAGAGCCACAGAATAACTGTCATTTGCTCAAGTTCAACTGCTCTGGCCTTTCTGGCTCCTCCCCACTTTCAGGTTATGTATATTACCCTGATTTACACTCTTGTGGTACTGACTATAATTAGAGATAAATGCTGAGTTTTATTCTTATTCTTGCCTGTTTAACACTTCTTCATGAATGTAAGCTCTCAAGAGCAGTGTAAACTCAGCACATCTACTGCAGGGTGCATACTTCTGCACAGCACAGTACACAGTGGTGGTTGACAGAGATGTCACCTGCAGCTTTCATGAGTTGAAATGTTTCCCTTCCTTACCCCCAGAGGATGCCATGAGTGTAAGGTTATTTAATATATGGGAAACAGTGTGAACACCCAGTGAGCATTACATCTGCCGTTCTGATTAAGGGAGGTTGTCAGTAAAAATGGAACAAAGTCTAGGCATATCACTCTGTGGTAGAGTGCTTACTTCACATTTTTTAGGCAATATAGTCCCTGGGTTCAATCCCTAGACCTCAGAAGAAGGGGAAAAATGCAATGGAGGGATGTCAACTTTCCCCCTTCTTCCTCCTATAAAGCATATCTTCAGAGTACGCTATTTAATCTAAAGTTTATGTTCATCCTCCGAAGACAATCAGCTTCTTGACTTTCCCCAAAACTGCCTACATTGCACCCATTTTTCTTGTGCACACCACTTGTTCATCCTTCCTAGACTGTCCAGTGTGCTCCAGTCATCAATTGCAACTCCTTTCAAATGATGACAAGTTTGAAGCCAACTGTTCCACCTGCTTCATTTCATCCTCCAATACAACCAAGAAACATCAACCATCTTTTTTCGGTATTACAATGGCATATAGATAGATGAAAGATAGACAAGGCAGACAGATATAGATAAATTTCTCATAGTGCTATTGTTATTCAAATGTCCTTAAGTCAGTTGTATGTGCACAAGGTGACCGACATTATTACTGCTTCAAAGGTGGAGATTCACATAATGCTCCCGGTAATTTACTTGGATGTTCTAGTAATTTTATTCACATCTTCTACAGAGAGGTTTGATATATGAGAGAGCAAGAACTGCATCATACTCACCTTGTAAGTTCTCCACACTGTGGTCTTCTCTACCTGCCACAGGTGCTTGGACAGGCTTAGTAACTTGCTCCCAGTGTTTGAATCACATTGGTGTCATCAACACTAGGTCCCACTCAATAGGTTTTTGAGCAAATGTTTTAGAAATTATGGCAAAACAAAAATACACCTTTTTACTGATTTCTTGCTTTCCGAAATTAAACTTCAAAGTCCAGCAGCAGTGCAACTCCATGCAAGTGGAATGAAGTTTTTCTGTGTCTGAATTGGAGGGAGAGGCAAAGGGTCTCTTCCTGAATGTCAGTGAAGGAATCAAGCTCATGTGCTTTAGGGAGACACAGATTGTGGCACCTAGAAAAGACCATGGGTTTCTCAGCATCTTCTCCCTCCGTGGTCAGATTGAGACAGGGGACAATTAGATTCTAACTTCAGCAAAATATTACTACAAATCACAAAACTATCACTGGGGGGTGTTTTTCTTTTTATTTTGTAGGCAATATAGTCTTCCTGACACCATACTGGGATCTCCCATGGACAGTAAATTGGGCCGTACGCTGGGAAGAGCAATGGCTGAATATTAAAGATATAACAGTGATGGATTGTTATGTTTGTCAAGGAGCTCAGAACCTAAGAGAGAGAGACAAGGGTCAGAAAGGACAGAAATTCACAGACACAAGTACAAAAAGACTAGACCTCACTGCATGCAAAGTTATTTGCATATGATGTTAGATGAGAAAAGGATGTTGCTTAAATATTTATTGAAATATGTGTTGCAAATATGTATTTTTCTATAGGAAGTTACATTATAAGAATATACAAACATATATGTATGTGTTAATATGTATCAAAATGTTAATAAAATGACAGGGATTTGGAGTTTGCTGACAACATAAACTTTTTATACTTTTTAAACAAGTTTGTCTTTCTAATTTGACTTTCTTAAGTGACAGATATAAAATTGCACATATAAAATTGAACACATTAACACGATGTTTGAGAATACATGCCCAGTAGAATGGCTAAGTCAAGCTCTTCAACATATGCTTTAAGTCGCATGGTTGTCATTTTGTGAAAGTAGACTTCCATCCATTTGCTTGGAACTTTTGAAGATTTCAATATATTGGCATTAACTGTAGTCACTTGTAGTGGTGAAGGAATTGTTCTGCATCTTTCTTGTATCACTGTCAATGTCCTGTTCTGGGAGAAGCCTAAGGAGGCAAGATATCAGATATTCTCTCCACTCCTTAGAATTGTTAGTATTATTATTATTATGTGATGCACACATAACCACATAGGAATTCACATCCCCTGTGGGACTTTGAACTTGAAGGAGTGACTGAGATTCAGAACAACAGTGGAAATTATTTGTCAAAGAAGGAGACTCAGATGTCACTGGTGTGTTGACAAGTGTCCAGAGGTGCTAGAGTGGCTATCCTATTCAGTGGCTTTCTGGTAGGAGTGGCTGGGTTTTCCCTTTGGTTGTTTCCCATTTTCCAGGGCTGTTTCTCAGTCTCCCCATGGATTTGTGAGCTTTCTCTCTCTACCTTATGTCTCACTCATTGTCTGCTTACAGAAGCCAGAAGCTCATTTTTGTTGTTTTCAAACCACCAACACAAAAGGGAGTAAGTACCTACTGTGTGCACTAATTGGATTTCCATTGTGCCTTCAACTGTCAAACAATGCTCTTAAGTGAGCAGTATTTCAGTAAGCATGGAATCATTTTTTCTGGGATTCTGAACCCTTGGAACATCTAAACAATAGAGCTGTTCTAGTGAAATGTACTTTTAATAACCAATAGTTAAATTAGCCTCAAATAATGACTGGATTTGTTGCAATCTATTATAGGTGGAAATGATGGGACGCAGTTGACCGAAAGTCCTATCTAGTGATATTTCTCTGGCTTGCTCTCCTCAGGTGGCCTGTGTGACTTCTGCCTAAGACATTGCACTAGCAACTTTGAGGCATAG
>PVIR01045953.1:0-10477 GCA_004026965.1 Petromus typicus
ATACACATCATGATTGCACTCCATAATGGGGATTTGTACCAGTATAAGACACAACTTAATTCTCATTTTTTCCCATAGCCCCACCCACCCTACCACCCCCCCATATATATAAAATTTGTTTCCTTACTTTTTTGTTACAATCTCAACATTGTCCCCTTTCACCTTATTTTACATTGAGCATTTTCTATTTCACAATATCCATGGCTCTCTTTTGACAATTTGAGTGGAAAACAGTTCTTAACGCTGCTGTAAAATATTTTCTAACTGATAAGGGTGAGTTGTATGTCTAGATTATGCAAATAAGATGACTTACACTGACAGCTCACTTCTCTGATGATGAGCTTTGATAACATGCCACATAAAAGCTGACTATGTGACCTTGGGTACTGGGTCTCTAAGTACCTTTCCTTGGTAAGTACCTAGGAAATATTGCTGCATTTTCCTTTCTGAGGGAAGAGTGTGCTTTGTGTGACATTTCATGAGAGGAAGAGAACATAAGAAACGCGCAGGTAGATTTCTGCAGAAGCAGACTTCACCTATCTTTTCCCCTATGAACCTATGTATATCCGTTTTTTGTGTATGTGCACTACTAAGGATTGAACTCAGGTCCTCTTGCTTCTGAGGCAGACCCAGTACCACTGAGCTAAATCCCTGGCTGCATCTCTGTTTCCTTACTGCAACTTTGGCATAAATTTGAGCCATTTACAACTACATAATGAGACCCATGAGTCCCTCCAGTGACTCTCCTAACAGAGAAGACTATGAGCTAAAAATTGAGCTATCAACAGTAGAAGAATTATTGTTCGTATCACACACATACAGAATATATATATGTATGTATATGTATGTATATATATGTATACATACATACATGTATACATCAAAGGTATATATGCAAATATATAAAAATTTAAATATATGTAAACAATAAAATTTATTATAAATTAAAATTTATTATAAATAAAAATATAAAATTTATAAATATATTTATATATAAATAAATATATATATAACTTATTGAGCCCATGTTTCTCAAATTGTCAAACCTGGTTCTGAATTACTTTGGATTTTCATCTTTAAGTGATAGAGATATGTCAGTTTTGAGGAGCGAGAAAGGAGCTACTAGCTCTGAGGCAATTTCAGCTTGAAGGCCTGGAAAAGATGTAAACAACAGCAAAAAGTCCTTAGAATGTTTGTAGCACCCCAAGAAAACTTTTTCTTTTCCTTTGTACTTGAAGAGACCCTTAATTTTGCAGCTTCTGGTATGCTAAAAGCACATTATTGTAGCAGAGCACCTTAATGTAGTCAGCCTGTTTTGTTACATTAAAAGCGCATTAGTATTTATGGAATAATAACCACAGACTAGACACTTCCATTTAATTTTTATCGGAAAGTTATAGCACAGGCTTGCTGTAAGAGAATTTCTTTTTTAAACAACTAAAAAACATTCCTGATCTTTGATTGTGCTTCACAGAGTGCCTGAAGGAGCTTATATCTGACCAGGAAACCTTCCGATTTCTTGTGGCGTCATCTTCATTTTTGAAAATCCCTCAGGGTTCTGTCCTTCCTTTTTTCATCTTCGCAATGGTGTCATCCTGCTGAGTGGTCCTCCTGCAAGGCCCTGTAGTCCTCTCCCAATACCTTTGTCCCTCCACTGCGAAAGAATTACAAAATAATATGGGTTTACTGCTTTCTGCTCTCTGGTGATCCTTGAGAAACTCTCTAGTGGTATTTTCTGTAATCTGAAAGTGGAGAATATTACCTCTTAAACATGGCTGGGCTTTCTTATCTTTATTTCTTGTTTAATTGGAGAAGATTTATAGTTCATAATTTAGAAAGTCTCTGGGGTTGTTAGTACACAGTGTCAAGTGATTCTCCCAGCACCGTGCACTTCCACAGGGGTAGTTTTCTTAATGGGCTATTTACATATTTCTTCTTTTGCTTTAGTGTCTTCTTGTGCTCTGTTTTTCTCTTTTTACTTATCCTGTTGTCAGCAATAATATTTATTTCGGTACTCATTGCACTTACAGAAGAAAGCTTTATATTTCTTGTTCATAGTCCTAAAAGCAAATGAAGCCCTATAACTTGTCTTTCTTATATTTCCAATGGAGATGCCTGTTATTCATGTGAGCATAGGTCAGGGATGGTGGACATTTTAGAGCTTTCCGGGAGACGGACAGGCTGCTGAGGCATAGGTGCCAAACTTCCCACCGCTGGCCTGGATTACTTTGGTGATGTTTGAACGACGTGGGGTTTTGTCTATTTGACTCGATTTTATGCTTCTCAATCAGTTGCTTTAATTGAAAATATATTTTCGGTTGATGATGTAACTCCACTTGACATCATTTTGTATCAACAAAAAATTTACTTCTAACTAAAGTGTAAGTAATTTATGTAGGACTTTGTAGTTAGAGGCTATTTAATGAGTATTGTGGGATTTCATAGTGTTTGTGAGCTCACTCATTTTAAAAGAAAATTTTTTGAAGCTTCCAGTATAAAACCTGATTTTTTCATTTTCAATGAGAAATCAATGTTATATCCTCTGCATTGTGGCCTTTGGTATTTTCTCTTTAGGTTTCCAGAGACATGGTCATTCAGAGCCTACACGTCTGTGCTGTATTTTGATCCTTGTATGAGAATATTTATTCAAGCCAAAAAAGTTCAAGCAAAACTCCTGTGCTATTGCCTTTACAGTCCTAGGTAACTCACCTCCTTTCAATTATTTTCCTAGAGTTTCATTTATAAGATTGATATAATTGTCAAATAGATATAGATTGTCAAAATGAGGCACTGACTTTAATATAACTTTTTGCATTGCAAACAAAATCCAGACTCATTCGGCAAGGTTTGCTAATGAGTATTCATGTATGACAATGTATTTGGCAGGAACAGCAACACACTGCAGAGGACAAGCTAAGTTGGATAAACACTCCGAAGTAGAAATTTGCTTTTCATTTCATCTAATCTCAAGTGCTTGATTGTGACTCACTGCATTCAAAGACCACAGTTCACTTATATATTCTGCTGACATAATACATTGAACTGTTAAATCGTGTACAGTCTTGTACCATATAATGATGTTTACATCAATGACTTTGCATATTTGATACTGGCTCCATAAGATTATGTCTCCTAATGCTGAAGGAGCTCCAAGTACATGCACGTTTACACTTAATGACACATTTCTCAAAACATGTTCTTATCACTAAGTAGTGCATAACTATATATATTTGTGTATGTTTATATATACTATAGATACTAGAATGAATAAATACGTATTTGTAGCCCATTTATATTTTACTTAAATTTTATCTTAAACCATTTGAAGCTTATAGTTGCATATTATAAAATCTTTTTGTCCAGCTAGTCATATAATTTGTAAGTCAGATTGTACCAGGTAAAAAGCATTAAAAAGCTAAGATTAATTCTACTTTTAAGGAGTTTACTATCTACTAGGAGAAACATTTGATGCTTAGACATCCTATAAATGTACCTTTAACCTACATCACCCTTTGATTCCTGCAATGACCTCATGGATTGGGTTTTATCATTACCATATTAGAAATCTGGATAAGTACTCAGATATAGCTACAGTTCTTACCAACCCCAATTTGATGCTCTTTGCATGTATATATATTAAGCCTGTGTGCTGGATTGACTTTTTCTCATGTTGCCTTATTTTCATAGCAGATAGTTCCTGGCCTAGGGCCTCCAATCATTCATATTGACATTAATATTCAGAAATATAGATCTTTTTCCTGTATATACTATTCACCAGTGGATTGCTCAGAAGTTTTAATTTTACTTTCTGATTATACTAAACATAATCTTTTGAAAATAAAATATACACAACCTCAGACTTTCTCTGTAAATCAGTCTGTTCATTATGTAGAAAACATCAAAATAATATTTTCATTGGTGTCATTGTTCTTGGGGACCCAGAATCTCCAGGATCAATTAGTAAGTCAATTTAATTATTTTTATCAATGAGTTTGAATAAAAAGTAGTGCAAACTGGGATATAGCTTAGTGGTAGTTTTTAAGGTCTTGGATTTGTTTTCCAAGATCACAAGGAGAGAAGGAGAAAAAAAGGGGAATGTGAAGGGGGATAGGAGAGGGAAAGAGAACATTTGTTGCTTCTAGAAGAAAAAAAAGACATGTCAATGGAAAATAATGTGCTTGTTTGTATTTTCTGAGGGAATTTTAGTAAATTGAGTTTCATATACCTAAATTACTTACACTGAATCATGGTTATTTTTCATATGATATGTCTCTTATCTGTCTTTTAAAGTGATATTCTTAAAGATACATTGCTAGAAAATAGGTTTAATGTTTCACATACTTGTTTGCTTGTTTCCTAAAAGAAATTTAAGGAGACTTAAACCTTTGCCAAGTTTTATTTAGTGCAGTGATAAATTGTGAAATCCGATATTTGATATCTGTGGTATGCACAGTAGTTTTTTGCTTTGTTTTTTTGAGACAGGGTCTCTCGTTTGTAGTTCAGGCTGGTCATGAGCTCACTATGTAGCCCAGGTAAGCCTTGAACTCACAGCAGTCCTCCTGTGCCGCCCAAGTGCTGAGATTACAGGCATGAGCCACCATGCCCTGCATTGTGGTATGTGGTTATGAGGGATTGAACTCGGAATCTTGCATGGCAGGCACCGCAACCACTGAGCTAAATCCCTGGCCTTGGAGAGTAGTTTTTTATGGGTTTATACCTCAGGACTTGCCTGTCAATCTACTCATTCACCATATTTATTTGTACATAATTTCTGTCATAGATTCTCTAGTGGAAAAATTCTTACATGAGAAATATTTGGTATTTCCTCTTTTCTCACACCCCAGGAGGATAATACCTACCCTTTCTCTTTCTCACAGGGCAGGACAGCTCTAATGGCTCGTTAAAAATAAATTAAGAGCTGAAATTTACCATATTTTTCAAAAGTAGGGCCTTTAAAGGCTATTTTGAAGTGATATTCCATCTGCTTGCCATGTTGACTACATTAAACTGAGAATGAAATGGCAACCTAAAGCTACTCCCAAAAGGACTCTGCAACCCTGAAGTATTACTTTCAGCAATATGTGACTCCATTTCATAGTCAATTATTTTTCTACACTTTTGTGAGAAGCAGGAAATGTGTGGCTCTCTATAGGAGCATCTATCATAGCTGTAGCTACTGTACTCCAGTCTAGAGAAGGGTACAGGACAACCTCTGGTGCTGTTATTGTTTTTTTTTTTTTGGACTGCATTCTGTTCAGCCTATCTATTCATAGCACGGATTAAAAAAACAAACATTTAGGCTTTTGGAATTCATAATTTACCATGACATAGAAAGAGTATCTTGTCGGGCATAAGAGTTGAAGTCTAGTAGATATATATGAATAAAAATGTATAGATCAGTTTTTAGATTTAAAGATTTATTCTGTAAGCACAGACTTGAGTGTGATCTACAGAAGAAAAATGCAGAGGTGCTTTAACTGTGTACAGTTCAGTATAAGCTGAGATTGTGACAACGTTACTAAAAATGCTTATGGAGCTTATAAGAAGAACAAGACAGTCACAGTACCCGTCAGTCATGTCCGGATCATATGGTGCATGGAAGGAGATGCCCGGATAAGGGTCGTTCAGGAGATATAAAGACTGACCGAAAAGCGTCTGGCTCACGGAAGGAGTGACCATCTGGTAAGGGGCCACTGAGGAACCTGCAGAGTGAGAAAATCTGAGCATCATGTGACAGCTGGATTCCAGAAGCAGAACTGTGATAGCTGAGTCCAAGTAGATGACAGTTGAAACTAGCTCATCCTGAAATCGTTAGGCTGTTTTTATAAGGAAAAGACACACCAATCGTGTTTCTCCACCAGTGCTTAGTATGGTGCGTTCAAGACGTCAAGTGGAAGGGAGCCCTGAAAGCTTCTGCAGTGTCCTGCTGACCCAGCGCTTCAGAGCTGGAGAATGAAACGCAGCCCGGTGGTGCTGAGGGACAAAGCCAGCCCTCGGCTCGGGTGTACCAGCATTTGCTTCTGTAACAGTGTTTCTTCTACTGTGATGCTCACAGCTTCCCTTATTGGGGATAAACCACTTTAGGGGGGTCTGGTCACTTACATAGCTTCCTTTGGTTGAATACTGGTCGCCAGCCCAGTTAGCAGCTATAATCCCAAAACACTAAACCAACTTGGTTTCTCAAGACGCTGGTGGGTCAAGGTACATCAAATCAGAGGGCCATGAGCATAGTAGCAATTAATGAAGCTGCTCGTGCTCTTCAGCACCTAAAGGGATTTCCACCTACGATGAGCATAGATATGTCTTTGGAGGAGTCTAGATTGTAGCAGAAATTACTGTTTTGGGAAGAATTTCAGCTAGGTGATTTCCAAGGTTTCTTCCAATTTGTTTTCTTATCAAGCCTCTTTTTGGAGTCTTAAATATTATGTATTTAATATGGTAAAGTTTTATATCACTGTATTATTTGGGCTTAAGCAACATATGTTATTGATTTTCACTGGCTTTCAATTCTTAGCATTAGTAGAGAAATAACTCTCAGAGTTAATATAGGCATTAAATCTGCACCTTAGGACTAAAGAATGGATTAAAATAGTCACCTTTTAAAACTCTTAAAGGCCGGCAAAGCCAAAATGTCTGCTTAAAGAACTTGTTTTTCATTAGCATTGCTTTAACATAAACTTACTACTTGGAAAGGAGCCCAGGGAGATGGAACTGGAGTCACCTTGTCTTCCTAGGAGCGACATGGTCCAATAAGCTCATTGGGGACCCTACCCTCATGATCTGCTGCTGGATGCTGTGCATACTGTGCTTCTGGGACTGTCTGCCATGTTAGTGCTGTTCTTCGAACCCTAACACTCCACTTACCTAAATGGACTACTACATAATTTGTAAAATCTGTTTTACAAACTGGATCTTTTTATTATCTTAAATGATTCAGTCTTTCCTTTTTGAATACAAAATTAGATCAGGTAAAAGTAGAATTTTTGGGGCCGCGGATTTAGCTCAGTGGTTCCAATGCCTGCCTTGCAAGTGCAAGGTCCCAAGTTTGATCTCTGGTAACCACATACAACAAAGCCGGGCATAGTGACTCACACCCAGTAGCAATCAGTACCACACACCACAATGCTGAGCATGGTGGCTCACACCTGTAATCTTAGCACTCAGGAGGCAGAGGCAGAAGGATTGTTGTGAATTCAAGGCTGGCCTGGGCTACATAGTGAACTCAAGGCCAGCCTGAACTACAAAGCAAGAGCCTGTTTCAAAAAAAAAAAAAAAAATTAAAAAACTTTGAGACAGGGTCTTTTCATGTAGTTCAGACTGGTATTAAACTCATTATGTAGCCCAGGCAGACCTTGAACTCATGATCTTCCTGCCTCAGCCTTCCAAATGCTGGGATTACTTACACCACCACATGTGGCCTCAAATTTAGTTTTGAGATTAGTTATGTCATTTACTCATTGATCTTCCTCCAAGTACCATATAATCAGATCATGACTGACGGGCACTGTGACTGTCTTGTTCTGCCTTTAAGCTCCATAACCATTTTTAGTAACATCACAATCTCAGCTTATACTGAACTGTGCTATTTTTCTCTAAAAGGGCTTGATAAAGGCATATGGGCATATTCGTTCCTTTCACTTTTCTCATGATTTTTTTTTTTTTTTTTTTTTTTGAGACAGGGTCTTGCCTTGTAGTTCCTGGCCCTGAACTCACTGTGTAGCCCAGGATAGCCTGGAACTCACAGCAGTCCTCCAGTCTCTGCCTCACAAGTGCTGGAATTACAGATGTGAGCCGCCACTCCTGGCACTGTGATATGCAGTATCAGGAGATTAAACTCCTGATTTTGCGCTTGCCAATCAGATGCCAGAAGCACTGAGCTAAATCCTGCACCCCACCTTTTTTTCATTTTTACACCCACCCATTAAAAATAGAAAAAAGACACCCTTAAGATCTGAGGCTATGTCAGGAGAATGCAGTGGCTTCCTTTGATCTATGAGTTCTATTTGGCCTATTTCTGGTCTAGACTCATTGGTACGAATATTGTTCTCCCTGAACAAGTTCTTCTTTTCTGTATCTTACAATATTTTGGTTTCAAGAAATGGTCGAAAGCGTCCACCTGCCTCTTGCTAACACTTCTGGTACTTTTATTAGTCTGGGTTCTCCAGAGACAGAATCAGCGGCACATAGTGGAGACATTACGGGAATCATCTCACATGAATATGGAGTCCCTGAAGTCCCACAGTCTGTGTTCTGTGAGTTGGAGGCCCAAGAAAGATGGTGGCACAGAGCAGCCAGAATACAAAGGCCCAAGAACCAGAAATTCAGATATCTTAGAGCAGGAGGCCAATGTCCCAACTCAAGAAGAGTTTGAATCGTCTTTCCTCTGCATCTTCTCTATTCTAGACCTTGGGTAATGCCAGTCCACAGTGATGGGGAAGGTCTTCTTCACTCAGTCTACCATGTTAATCTCTTCCAGAAACTTCACAGACACATCCAAAAATAATAGTTTACCCACCACATGGTCCTCCCTCAGCTCAGTCTAGGTGACACATAAAATTAACTGTGATGTGCCATTCTGAACATTGAAGACATCAGAGAACTGTGGGCCTGCACCTGTGTACAGGGAGAGAACCCAAAGAAATAAAATGGTGCACACAAAGCTTTGGGCATTTTCCATATGACATTCTGGAATATTTCTTTCTGTAATGATTAAAACCAGTATTTTAAAGCTAGACTCCAAAGACTCTTAAGTTTAAATTGTATTTAGGGAGCTTCTGATGTGCAGAATTTTCTTGCCTATACTTTGTTCTCTTCAATTTTATAGAGACATAAACATGCTCATTTCCCTTTTTTCCTTGATTGTTCTAGAGTATCTTTGCTGTCACTAAAATAATGGATCCTGAAAATAAAAAACTTCTTGAGCAATAAAGTAGGAGATGTGCTTTTAGTAGTTTAAAATGATATGTTAATGTGTATTTCTGAGCATTTCGGTTAAAGATAATTGTTCAGGGACTGGGAGGAGGAGTGTAACCGGTGGCAGAGACGAACACAGTAAGAGGCTCTGCATGCGAACCAGAAGCTTTGACAGGGACGCAGCTATGGAATTTTTTCTTCTAAGAAAATTATCCTATTTCATATCAATGAACATGTGTGTGGGCTGAAATTTTCTTATCTTGCTCCTAAAGTTTCTTTGCAAAAGTAAAATTACCAAGTATAAAAATGCAAAGGATTCTTTCTTATGTATACAGTTTGCTGGATATAACTCACTCAATGAATCATTTGTCATAATTTCTATCCCTGGAGTTATAATTTCACTGAGGAATATTCTCTTAACATACTTTAAACTGATAAGCTTACTTGATTATGTCCTTTTTTTTCTTCCCAGAAAATATTTGTATGCCACATCTTCTTTTAAAGGAACACTTAGAAATGAAGTTAAAAAGGCCCAGGAAGCACTAAAGATTGGTATGTGATTACTAGCAGTCCAGTCATTGTTGTTCATTCAGCAAGTGTTAATTGAGCATCTATTTTGAGACACACACTGCTCTAGGCATTGTAAGCTGCACTACAGTTAAATAAATATAATGTCTACCTCTGTTGAACTTCATAACACAGTCTTTCCATCGCTGAGCTTATCTAAGTATGATCTATTATTTTCACTACGATTTTGAACATTCTTGGAGTTGATTGACATATACTAGGAAACTTTATAGTCATAGTGCTATTAGGTCATATAGGAGGTCAGAATAACATCTACTTTAAGAGAAATTTTTTACTTACTCTCTTGTCCTATAGTAAAGACAAACTTATCCTTCCCCAGTCATCTGTCAGTGAGAATAGTTCTGTATTATATTTTGTAGGCTTTATAGGATTTTTCAGTTGGCCAAAGGCAGACTCATACTTTTAAATTTGTATATACAAAGTTATAAACTGTCACACTCAAGAGGAGGCCTGATATAAGATTTAAAAATGCATAAGAACTTTGACATAATGTCATTCTCACTTGTCATGGTTATTTGTATTGAGGATACTCTCTTAAAAATGGATTGAAAGAATTTCACTATATTGTAACTATTTTATTTCTACTTCCAGCTGAACTCACACTGAAGGAAGCACAAATGAAAGTGAATCAGACTGACAAAAGTGCTTTGTCTTCTGCCCAGGTACATCCTATGAAGAGTGGTCTTAAATGGTGTGCTGTGTCATTTGCTTTTCTTGTTCATAGTTATCTCTCATCATTTATTTCTTACTCTTCTAATCATAGACAGGTTCAAAAGACTAAGTTGATTTTAACACAGTTAAACAGCGGATGAGTAGAGAGAAAGGAGAGGAGGCTCAAAGCAAAAGTAAACAAAATATCCGGGAAATTTGGAACAGTGAAGACATGCCTAGCAACCAATTTCTTTAAAATAAAGGAGAAAGTCGGCCGGGGATTTAGCTCAGTGGTTCTGGCACCTGTCTTGCAAGCCCAAGGACC
>PVIR01045954.1:0-10480 GCA_004026965.1 Petromus typicus
CTTTAACAGGATTTTTAAAATGTTATTTTCAAAATCCAAATAATAATAAGCATCTTTTTATACAAAATGCAAACTGTAATAACTCGTGGCGCAGCTGAGCACTTGTTCTTTACAGCCCTTCCTCTTAATGTTGGTGCGATGACTACTACAGACACTGGGTACTGGTGCTGGGTCTCACTTCCGGAAGCCTGATGTGTTAGAGCACAGCACAGACTAGCACGTGGATGTTCAGAAACTCCCTGCATGGCCACAATGTGCAAGAACCACTAACCCAGACGCATTAAAGAAGAGTTTCTGCAGGTGGATCGGGGATCTACTTAGAAGATCCCCAGCTGACTCTTACACACAGCAAGTTATAAGAATGTTAAAATATTTATTTATAATGCATAACTGAAAGTGACTTAACGATAGCCAAGTGTATTAAAATTCATCATCCTCCACTCCTTTAGTCATCTCCCCGGGGAAGGAATAAGACTCAGTAGTAGATATGATTATCAGACATACCACTTTAGAATACTTTGGAATTTTCAAAGGATTCCTTTGTCACTGAACTCATTTAATACAAAAACTTTTATAACATAGTCTTATTATGATTCTTACTTTTAAATATTAGCGAAGTTAGCTTCAGGACTTTTGACACATACCCTAGCTAAGAATGGTGAAATTTTAACGTCAAAAAAATACTAAGTCTTCCAGGAAAACATACTCTTTCTCCTCTATCACTGATAATCCTGCTCTCTAGAAGGGAGTTCTAGGCCCTGATCTGATAAAAGTACAAAATTTTAAAATATCCATATTTCATATTCATGACTTTTCCTTTGTTTTCCCATTTAGATACTTATAAATAATAATTTTAGAAATAACATTTATATACTGTATGCTACATTTGACAAAATCTTCCACAAAGAGGAGACTAGAGTATGGATTACCATAACAATTGTGGCTTGAATTGCTTTATTATAGATTATGCCTTTTACCTACTGTTCTCCAATGCCCAACACAGAACAGAAAAAAAGAAAATACAATAAACAGCCCTTAAATAACTTTGGTCAGCCTTAACACTGGTATCCTCCCTAACATCCTTCATAGAGTTTACATCTGAAATGTCCTCTCAGATTCTCACATTGCAGAAGTGGGACCTAGTCAGAGGGGTCAAGTCACTGACGGTCTGACCGGAGATGCTCTGTCTCCCTGCCACCCTCTTCACTGTCTCATCGACTGAATTATAACACTTTTAGAAATATCTCATAAAAACCCTAAATACCTTTTATCAGCTTTTAGCAATTCTGAATTTATACAATGTTTACTACCTGCACTGAAGATCATAAATGAATTTTAAAATAAAAAGAGGTAATCTATACTTTCTCTTGTTCTGATATCATCCTGTGTACTGTCTGGGACAAGCACAGACAAGCAGTGACTTTTAAGTTTTAAAACATTTTCCTGTCAATATTATTCCCTCCTCCTTCTTATTGTTGCAATATACACACAGCACAAATTTACCATTCAAACTACTTTAAATGTACAGCTCAGAGGCATTAAACAGAGTCATCAACACCACCTTCTTGGTTAATAGTCCCAAATAGAAGTTGTGTCCTATTAAACTATAATTTCCAGCTCTCTCCTTCCCCAGCACCTTGCCACCTCTAATTTACTTTTTTCTCTGTAAATCTGACTACACTAGCTAAGTACATCATATAAGTACAACAGTGCAAAAGTGTTTTTGTGCCTGTCTCGTTTGTTTAGCATAATATTGGCAAGGTCTATCCCTGTTGTAGCATGTATCACAATTCCATCTGTTTTTAAGGCCGAGTACCATTCCCTTGTGTATATGTATCACATCCTTTTCAACCTTCCGCTGATCGTTTGCACTATTTCTATCCCCATCCCTCCATCCCGGATACCGAACCCAGGGCCTCACACATGCAAGGCAAATGCTCTACCAGTGAACTGTGTCCCCAGCATTTTTTTTTTTTTTTTGAGACAGGGATTCAGGCTGACTCTGAGCTCAGCCTCAAACTCACAGCAATCCTCCTGCCTCCCGAGTGCTAGGATTACAGGCATAAGCCATCACACCCGCACTGTGGTATGTGGTTCTGATTGCTGATGGGTGTGAGTCTCCATGCCTGGCATTGTTGTATATGGTTACCAGGGATCGAACCTGGGCCACTGCACTTGCAAAGCAGGGAGCAGTATCACTGAGCTAAATCTCTGGCCCTCCCCAGCCATTTTTTACTTTTTATTTTGAGTCAGGGTCTCCTGAGTTGTCCTAGCTGGCTTTAAACTTCTCATCCTCTTGCTTCAACCTTCTGAGTAGCTGGTTTTACAAGTATACACCATCATTCCCATCTTTTTTTTCTTTCCTTTTTAAAAATAATAGTCACCCTAATGAATTTGCGTTCAATGTTAATAACTTCTTTCTTCAATAATTTGAGTTAAATAAATTCTTTACTCATTTAATTTATTCAGTTTTCACTAGAATAAAAGTTGTTAAAGCTTTTTCAGAAGGCAGATTTTTCTTCTGTCTTCCATTTGTTATAATTTTTTATTCAAATCTTTATTGGTACATTATATATATGCATTATGATTGCACTCAACAATGTGAGTTTGTACCAGTATATGACATAATTTAATGCTCATTTTTCCATTCCCTTACTCACCCTACCAACCCTGATCCTTATTTACATAAGCTTTGTTTCCTTTCTTTATTAAAATCTTATTTGCCCCTCATTATTTATCACTATACCCCTTTTCCCTTTTAATATTTTCTATTTCACAATATCGACCATACATTCTAGAACACATTTACATATTCATTTTCTCATACCAGAGAAAAGATACAATATTTACACATCTGTGACCTATTTATTTCACTTACAAGGATAAGTATCCTGAAGGTACATCCATTTGACTAAAAATGACTCAATCTTATCATTTTTATGGCAGAGTAATACTTCATTCTATAAAAGAATCACATCTTCTTTAAGTCATTTTTTATAATTTTTAAACAATAATGCCAAAGGGGAAAAAGAAATAACAAGTAGCCATTAATTTCCTTCCCAAAATTATGTAAAAATTGATTAAATAACATGTATTGAGATGTACTGTTTGCTGAATGGAAAACATACAAAGGCAAGGACCTCATTCCCCCCCGCCGCCTTTTCCTCTCATCTTTAACCATGTTTAAAAACATTCTTATCTGTTGTCTCCTCCATTCTCTCTTTTTCAATTGTAACAATTCACATGTTCTCAAGAGTACATTTATTTTCTTTTTACTCCAAAATAGGCTGACTGCTGCTATTGGATAAATGAAACCACACAAATGTTCACAATAGACAGGGCTAGAGGAGAATAATGTCGGGATGGAGTACAGGTTGGCATGAAAGCCTCTAGGTTTAATGCAGAGGAACTGATTCGCTGTGGGGCCTGCTAGAGAGTGGTTAGACCTTGATGAGGGCTGATGTGAACGTCCGCGCCCCGTAGCCCTCAGAGGTTATAAAATGAGGCCAAGCCCACAAGTCTGAGGCCACTTCCCTTCCTGTTCCTTACCAGGCTTCCATGCAGTGAGGAGAGTCCTGAACAGAAACCAAATTGAGGGGGTGGCCTCATCTTCAACTGTCAGCCTGCAAAGCTCTGTGTTAAATCAACCTCTTTTCTTACACAGTGCTCATCTCAGGTACTTTGTTTTAATAACAGGGAACAAACCAATACACTGCCAACACCTTCTCTTCTGTTCTCATTTGGTCAGGGTTCATGTAGCCACATGTGGCCACACAATTAGTGCCTATTGGTGAAGTCTGAGGGAATGTGTGTCAACTCTGAGAATGTTTCTTTTTTGTAAATTTTGAAATAACTATAAATTCACAGAAAAAGATAGATGGATAGATGATAGATAGACAGATAGACAGATAGGCAGATAGATAGATACACAGACACACAGAGGTAACTGCATGTACCCTGTAATTACTCCCCTGGTAGCATTCTGCATAACTATAACATAATATTAAAACCTGGAAGTTATGATCTCCATAATCCATACATCATACTGAAATTTACAATCATCTGTGTGCATATGTAGCTTTATTCATTTTATCCCATGTATAGTTGTATGTCTTGATTGCTGTCCCAATCAAGACACAACTATCCTGTCCCTCATCCCATATCTTTATTTTTTATTTTTAGTAGTGCATGTGTGCAGTACATAATTTTTACATTCTTTGTGTGGGCTTGGTCCAGGTACATAACACATTTTAATTTTTTTTCATTCCCCATCTCTAAACTGCCTCTTTCCCTCCATTTCTTTTTAGACAGGGTCTCGCTTTTGTAGTTCAGGCTAGCCCTGAGCTCAGCCTCAAACTCATATCACTGCAGTCCTCCTGCCTCTGCCTCTCGAGTGCTGGGATTACAGACGTGAGCCACTCCCTCCATTTCTTGATCCTCTTCCCCTTGAGAAAGATCTACCTCCTTATTTCCTGTTATCTATCTCTTATTTTGCTCTTTATAAATATTTTTGTTTCCCATATAAGAGAAACCTTGTGATAGTTAAGCTTGTATATCTGATTGATTTCATTTAATGTTACGGTCCAAAGGTGCAGCCATATTCCTACAAAAGACTTATCTTCCATATAGCAGGGTAGTATCTGCTATGTATAAATACCACATTTTTGTGTACCTTTATAATCACGACTTCTTGTTTTCATCCCCAAACTCTACCAATCACAAGTCTGTTAGTCATTTCTATAATATTTTAATTTCAAAAATGTCTTATAGATGGAATTGTGTGGTATCTTTTAGAACTGGCTTTTATCATTCAGCAGAATATCTTTAAGATTCATCAAAGCTATCATAAGTATCGATATTTACTGCTTTTATTGCTGAATGACAGTCCATAGTACGGTTATATTATGATTTGTTTGAATCTTACCATCACAGGCTTTCTGGGTTGGGTTAAGATTTTTACTGTATTAAACTACTAAGAATATTCACATGCCAGTTTGTTCATGAATACCTGAGTTTCTCTTGAATGAATTCCTGTGATGTAAGCATTTCAATAAATCAGTGTTTCTCCTCCCAGCTCTCTTTCCCTTCCACTTATGATATATAAATAACAACAGGATGCTAGGGGTGACCATGAATGCACAGAATGGGAGGCACTGGTTTCTGAATCACTCAGAGAAAAGCCTCTTTTCAGCAGTAAAAACCACCTTGAACTGTGGAACAAGCCACATGTCAAGTTTTATTGTGTTTGGGTCAATCTATTACAGCAGTCTGGCCTATCCTACCTAAAATCCCTAACAGACTGAGCAAACCTGAACTAATACAACCTAGCAACTACATATATTTTTGTAATCAAATTTTATTCATAAGATTGATTTTTTAACAATTTTTAGAAACCTTCATAAAGCTTTTATTTATTCATTAAAATAACTATCATTATCACATTATCACAGCAGTACTATGAGTTGTGCAGGTAATCTCGACACCAAATGATCCTCCTACTCCATTTTCTTGTTTTCATTTTGCTTCTCTCTGATATCACACCTCCAAGGAATTTAACACACAGCTTCCGCTCACCTAATCCCTAGCACAGTAGTGCTCAACTTAGGTTGCTACAAGATTACTCAGATGGCTTTGTATACAGTCTGATCAATGGGCTCAATCTTAAAGTTTTTTTTTTAACTCATTTCCATTTTTAAGAAGTTTCCCAGATCATACTGAAGCTCTTGAGAACCACACATTAAAAACCACTGACCTAGAAAATCAGAAAAATAAACTCAGAATGTTTGCAAACAAAAGCATCAAGACCAGGGATTTAGCACCCACCTTGGAAGTACAAGGGCTCAAGTTTGATGGCCCATACCAAAGGCAAAAAAGAAAAGAGAAGCAAGACCCTGAAAGGCTACATGAAAGCATCTCTACTGAGCCAAAGAGGTGGCATTAAATAGTTGGACTTTGCAGCATTTTCTCTGACCATGGAAGACTCTTACTTTAGTGTTGATTGGTTCATTGGTTTTTCACTTGCATCTATCTCTGATGGAATCTTAGCAATCAGATCTTAAAAGTTACTTAATCTAAGCTCTTCCCAAAGCAAGGAACTCATCTCCATCCAACAAGGAACTTAGGCTTAGACTTGGCATTTCTGAGTGTGGGTAACACACCTTTTTGTTGTTTGCAAGTAGAGTCTATCAGATGGGAAAAATCCATTTAAAAGTTCCTCTAAAATGATGCTAATTAGAATCCTAACTTAGACATGGGAAAATGAAGCCCGAATAGCCTTTTAAAATCATCTTATAAAATTCTCACGTTTTTTCTATTACACATTATTCAGAATAAAAGGAAACAAAGTCATTTAAAAAGAGTCAAAACATTTTTTATAGAAGGATTAGCAGAGCGCTGTGACTAAGGAGTCAGGTAAGGCAGAATGTTGGTCTCCATGGTGAGTCACAGCGATTCCCATTAGTTTGGATAATTTCATTTGCATTACAAGAATAAAATATGCTCTTTCCACTCCAGGGTACACCGAATCAACTCATGTATACTGAATCACGCTCTAAACTAATATAATCAATTTGTTTTCCATTAGTAGCCTAATTATTAATATCTGTACATTTATTTAATATTCTGGCAGAGTGTTCCCATTCTCAGTCTTCTGGTTAATCACTTATAAATATCTGGTATATAAATGTCTCTTTACACCTTTTTTGTTGTTGTTGTTGTTGTTTTTTGTTTTGGTTTTTTTTTTTAGGTGTTTTGAGACAGGGTCTCGCTTTGTGGTTCAGGCTGGCCCTGAGCTCAGCCTCAAACTCACATCACAATCCTCCTGCTTCTGCCTCCCAACTGCTGGGATTACAGGCGTCAGCCACCACGCCCGGCACTGTGGTATGTGGTATGTGCTATGTGGTTGCTGCTGGGTGTGAGTCTCCACGCCCAGTATTGTATGTGGTTGCCGGGAATCGAACCTGGGCCATTGCGCTTGCAAGACAGGCGCCAGAAGCACTAAGCTAACTCCTCAGCCCCACCTGCTGTGTTTTTAATAATACAGAAATTTTATAAATCAGGATGGTGTCTGTTTCTTCAGAATTTCAGTACAAAGTGTTTCCTGCCTTTCAGTCTCACTGAAGCTCTTCATAACAATGGTCAACCCAGCTTACAAGTCTCCTTGGTATCAATGGAAGCCTAGTCTGACAGGTGGTAACAGGTCTTCTCACAATGTGACTGGAATTTTTGAAGCACCTTTCTCCAGCTCAGCCCACTTGTCATAAATATCAGAGACTTCCCTTGTTCCACTGCTTTTTTTCCACACCAGCTGGAAAGCACAATCTTTCCCCAAAACCAGGAGGAATTAAACATTAATCACATTTGTCCTGTACCACAAGAAAAGGACCACTGAGTAAGACATTCCACTGCTGTTTGTCAGTAGCTCCTATAAGACATCAAGGGAGTCTGGTTGGCTGAGGTGGTATGGCATCTTACAGTCCTTTTGCATCTCTCCTACAGAGTGGGGGTCTCTTTAAACCTCAGTCTCCCTTTAATCATCACCCCAGACCAGGAGCGGTGCTCTCCGACTGTCCTAACACCCACCCCAACAGCAGGTCCTCTTCCTATTCCCTCAGGCCCTGCTCCCCATTCAGCAGCAACCCCAAGCTAGCCCAGCAGTCCACCCACATCATCTCTGCTCCATCCTCCTGAAGCATAGTCTCCCTTTTTATCTAGATGACTAACCTAAGGTACTTTCCCTGAGTCTTACAGTGCTTCCCACAGTGGAAAAGGGTGAGTGGCCAGAGCATAACACTGACCCTCCATTTTCAAGGTACACACTTGTTTTACTTCTGGCTGGTTCTTCTGCCAGTTTTCTCTGTCCTGAGTGGATGGATTTTATCACCACTGCTGGAGATTCCTAACACACAGAACTGGTATACAACTTGCTGTCTTTAGAGGCGGTAGGCCATTTTCTGCTGTTTCACCTAAACACATCAAATACTCTGAACTCCTTTAGTGTTTTTGGCATATTCAGATCAGTGGTATGGTTAACTTCAGGATCTGTGCAATGTTCCCCTCTTCTCTTCACAGACCTCTCTGAGATGTACAAATAGATTCCTGGGCCACTCCAAATTTTTTGATTCACTGGGATCTGCAGAAAGTTCCCCAGGTGACATTCAGTATGCTGGAATGGGAACTATACTCTGTTAAGCCATTAGAATAAAAGCTCCAAAAAGGAACTAAGGTTTTTTAAAGTGTGCTGATTAGGGAACCCATCTGTGGTAAGTTTTTTACATTCCTACACAAGAATTCCATTCAATCATTTTTAAAGCAAATATGTCTTATGACGAGCTATTCAACACCCTTACCACCAGTGACTTTGGAAAGACAAACCGTCCTATGCAAATAATTTTAGGAAGACTAAAAGACAATGGGTGAGATTGTTCAACAGCAGATTTATTCACATTACCAATCAAAATTTTGTTTGTTTCTGGTAAAAAGTAAAATCCCAGTCAGTTTTTCTAGTTAGGTTTCTCCAAACATGTTCCTCTAAACATTGCAGTTGTTCTTGGAGGTGAAGACAGAGTCATCAACATGAATTTTTAAAGTGTTTATTGGAAATAGTGCAAGTTGCTCATCTGTACTTACTATTTTTCTTTTTTATTTGTAAAATTTCAAACCTAGGAACTATTAGAGTAAATATTGATGCATATTTACCCAGAATATTCAATTCTTATTTTGCCATATTGGATTTGTTCTCTTTCTCTCCATATAGGTATATATAAAACATACATTCTTCTTTAACCATTGGAACATTAATTATGACATGATATTCACCAGTAAATATTCTGGTAAACAGTCACCTCTAAAACTGTTTAAATAATTTAGCAAGTATACATCTTCTAAAACAGATAGTTTCTAAAATCATTAGTATAGCTAAGGAAATTAATAATAATTCAATATGTACTTTAATACACAGCCCACACATTGTTCCAAATGTTCTCAAATCCCAAATGCCTTTTCTTCTTTTCTCTCCTTTATTTTTTAATCTAATGTCCATATTTTATGCATTATATGTTGTTGTTGTTTCTTGATTTTTTTTTCTTTCTTTTTTTTTTTTTTTGTTTTTTGAGACAAGGTCTCACTTTGTGGTTCAGGTTGGTCCTGAACTCAGCCTCAAATTCAGCAATCCTGCCTCTGCCTCCTGAGTGCAGGGATTACAGGCATGAACCACCGTGCCTGGCACTGCGGTATGTAGTACTGATTGCTGGTGGGTGTGAGTATCCATGCCGGGCACTGTTGTATGTGGTAACCAGGGATCAAACCCACACCCTTGCACTTGCCAGACTGGTGCCAGAACCACTGAGCTAAATCCCCGCCCCGTGTTGCTTTTAAATATTTTTTTTTTTGCTATGTTTGTTTCATGATGTTAATGTTAATGTTAATATAAGTGTTAATGTTAATGTTAAAAATTCAAGCCAGCCATCACTTCTTATATTGTTTCCTCTGATCTGATTGCATTTACTACCTTGGGCAAGAATATCACCTAGTTGATACTACATCTGTCCAAAGACATGTAGTATAAAATGGTCCCACTGCCAGTGAGTCACACCGATGAGGTGACTTCTACCGTAAAGGTGTATCTTCCCAGTTATAATAGATAGGTAATTGGTGATAGGAGCTTTGGGACCACGCAGATATCCACTTCCCCACCATCTTTCTTCCAAAAGGCTTATATCAACTGACAACCTATTTTTTATCAATTATTAAAGGTTTGCAACATAGTGCTTTTCTTCTCTTAGTTACTATTTATTGAGGGGAAAAAAGTATCTAAAATAGATGCTTTAAAAATCACTTGAGCTTTTGCACTTCATCAAATGTGTTTTTTTAAATCTATTATTATGATTATTTTTAGATGCTCAAATTATCCAATTTAGGATAGCTATATTTAATTTATTCCAGTTCCTAAAAATGAATACATTCTCATGTTCGTTGTTAACATTATTTGATGGATTTTTCATTTTCAATGGATTTTTACAAAATTTAGGTAAAGGAAAAAATTATTGTTCATTTAATGGGAACCAAAATCCAAATAACCTGGGATAACACACTTGGAAATATGGACACATAGTATGTTTGTACAAATAATAGCAAGTGTTTATCTAATTCAATTTAATGAGGTTTATTTCAAGGTAACTTTATTTAAACTACTAGTTAAAAGTAAAATGATATTAAACATTGTAATTAAGAACTTCACAACTGTTATATTACCTTTTGTTTTTCATTTTAAGGCACACCTATGCATTATACATTGTTATAATATGTGTTAATATAAGTGTAATAATATAAGTGTTATTATTTGTTTTTTTCCATCTAACAAGCATTAACAGACATGTTTCAGAAGTACCAGACATAATTTTGAAATTTCATATCACATATAGTGATATCACAAATTAAATTTCTCATCTATTAATTAATTTGTATTATAAATAATATTAAC
>PVIR01045955.1:0-10473 GCA_004026965.1 Petromus typicus
CAGAGCTTGCTTCCTTCTCGCTCATGGAGGAGGGGTGTGCTCACGCAACTTCCGTGTGTGGATAGTAGACAGATGCAGATGTAGCCATCCTATGCTTTTGTTTGCACAGCTGGAATCCATGAACAGCCATGGACAACAGGTGGTGAGCTTGAGAGGTGTGATAAAGTTCTTGTGCAGCTGACCTGGAGATCAAACATTTTGATTTAAGGACTCTGCCAGTGCCCAAATTATTGATCTCCAAGCTCATTGTGCAAGAATGGATTCCTTTCTAAGAAAACATGGCTCTTATCAGAAATATGATACACAACATTTTCTAATTTAAATACATCAGTACACATATTATCTTCTGGTTGGGAAAATCCCTTTCCAGTAAAAATACTTGAGACACTGATTTAACATATAGAGAAAATATAACTTTCACAGTCATCATGATTTTTAAAAAATTTAAATCTTTATTAGTACATTATAAATACACATCATCATTGCATTCAACATTGAGAGTTTGTACCAGAATATGACATGAGTTGATTCTTTTCTATCCTATTTGACTCTCCAGATGTCAGGATTTTGAAATGTAAAAAAAAATTGTCAAAGTAAAACTAGCTCAAGTTAAAAAATATTTTTACCCATACATAGAACACCATGTATAGACAATCAACTAGTAAAATGCAGCATACTGAACTTCAAAGCAAGAAAAGCCCTTGCAGAGGAGATTGTAGCTGGTGGAATGCCACTATTTTGATTTTTTATGTTTTTACTGGAAAATAGTTCCAAAACTTTATCCCAGAAAAAGACTTAGAAAACTTAAAATGAGGGAACTGACTATCTTTAGAATTGTTTGGTCATAATTTTCAAAATAACCAACTACAAAATACATTTTCTTATTTCAGCCTTGCTGAGCTCATATTTCTTAAAGAAATATTTAAGTTATATGTATTCTGCAATATATCTGTTTAAACTTGTACAAATGAGAGTCCTATATCTTAAAATTTGTCAAAAGACTATGAACATAGCATAATTAAATTATTATTGTTCAAGATATTGTTGCAACTTTCACCTGGCAAGTCATTTGAAGAATGTCCTCCTGAAAAGCTTCAGTGGAAGTTTGTGTTGCTTTGATGAATTTGATGTTTCTGAAGTGAGCAAAATGGGTTCTGGTGTTGACTTAATCCTTATATCAAGAAAATGAATAGATAAAAATATAAATTTATATATTGATCGGTATGATGTTTTATATAGTTTATACCTTGTTCTGAAAAACTTTCCCAAAATGAGTCCCACTCAATTTTCCCACTCAAGTTGCTACTCAAAAATTGAAATAAGTAATAAGAAATAAGAAAGAAGTAATCTCAAATATATGAGTTTTTTGAAGGAGTCCACTCTCTGGGAACCATATGTTAGCCTGTTTGCTCAAAATTCACTTACCTAAAAATTATTCAGTAGTTATTAACTTGAAACTAATAACCAGTTATTGAGCTGAGAATGCCTACTATTTATTTATCTATTTTGAGACAGGGTCTTGCTTTGTAGTTCAGGCTGACCCTGAACTTAGTTTGCAGCCTGGGCTAGCCTTGAACTCACAGCAATCTTTCTGCCTCTGCTTCCTGAGTGCTGGGATTATAGGTGTGAACCACCACACCAGACACTGTGTTATGTGGGTTCCAGGGACTGAACTCAGGACCTTGCACTTGCTAAGTAGGTGCTAGAACCACTGAGCTAATTCTCTGGCCCCAGAGAATGTCTACTTTAAATGTTCAGAATTTCCTTAGCTTAGAACTAGTGCTTTATTGTTCAACGGTGGTTTGTCTCCTGGAGTAATATCTATCACTCTGGAGTCAAGGATTTGAAAGAAATGTCTTTTGTACTTATAGTTACTAACCCACAAAGCAAATTAAAAATAGTATAATTATTGTGTCAGATTTGATGCTCAGGGGGAATTGTTCATGTTGGTAGACCTTACCTTTGTAACAGTGGTATTGAGCACTTCTCAGAAAGGAAGTATGGCTTATTTTCTGTTGAAACTTAAATAAGAAAGATGTTACTGCTTCCAAATAACAGGCAGTAATTAAGACATTTTAATGACATTTTATAAATTTACAAATATAAGTTCTAAGGTGCTTTTCAAAAAGAAGTAAAATTAGAATATCTTAACCATAATGCACATTGAGTGCTCGCAACAGTGTCAAAATAACAGACACAATTTGACACAAGTCAAAAAAGCTCAGAATCTTGAGTCAAATTTATTGAGTTCCTTGGGAGGTGTTTGATATAGCCTCTGGGAACATATGCTACTGGTTACTCTGGGCACATGAAATGGCTCCCTGGCTACCTCTGGCTTGTCTGCTTTCCCCAGTGCAGCCAGAGGGATCACCCAGCACAGATATCCTGACACCTTGAACTCTCTCATCAATGGGAGGGAATAGAAAACTTACTCTGTAGCCTACTTTTTACTATGATTTATTTCCCATGATTGGGACAAGAGCTTCAGGACTCCCTGAAGATCAGTTTAAATGAGATAGTTTAATGCTTATCATCCTTACTATCCATCTCCTAGCTTAGTATCCTTTCATCACATTTCTAGCCCCAGCCCTTTCTTTGCTAATTATAGTTACCTCTTTACTCCTAGAATTATTTCTCAGTCCCCTGTGCAAAAAACCCTTGGTCATTATGTGCCATTAGTTATCTAGAGCAAACTTTGTGGATAAAACTTAACCTGAACTCTTGAGATAGAAGTTTCTGTTAAAGACCTAGCTCTGTACTTATCATGGTGTTATAATATCTATTTATCATTATTTTATTTTAACCACTGAATATATTGCTTAAAGAGAAATTTTAACAAAATGATAATTTTTACATTAATATAAACTTGACAACACTTGTCAAGTTCCACTATAGGAACCACCCACATGGTTCTAGATTGGGATTTACATTGACTTACTTTTTTATTGTGCACAGTAAACTTTAAAAATAGGTGCTATTATTTCCTTATGAAGACACTGGGCACATAGAAAATAGGCAGGTTGCTCAAAGTGAGACTAAATGGTTTGAGAGCCATGAGGTCTGAGGACTAGCAAGGAAGGTTAAAGAAGAATTAACAATTTAACCTCACTGTAATAGTATCTGAGGTGCTTTGTCTATTTCATGCTACAAAATAAATATCAATAAGTATTTGTGGGACAGAAGACTGAATGATCTAAAAAGTTTTAGTTGGGCCAGGGATTTGGCTCAGTGGTTCCGGCACCTGTCTTACAAGCACAAGGACCTGGGTTCGTTCCCAGGTTAACCACATACCATACTGGGTGTGGAGACTCACATCCAGTAGCAACCAGTACCACATACTACAGTGCCAGGCGTGGTGGCTCATGCCTGTAATCCCAGCACTTAGGAGGCAGAGGCAGGAGGATTGCTGTGAAGTGAGTCTGAGGCTGAGCTCAGGGCCAGCCTGAACCACAAAGTAAGGCCCTGTCTCAAAAAAAAAAAAAAAAAAAAAGTTTTAGTCGCTTTTTCTTAATGACTTTTTTTCTTGTTTTTATCACATATGTACTTATTTTGATCTGCTCTATACAATTATTGAAAAGTATCTCATTTATACTAATTCAACATTCAGTCAGTAACTCAGGCGATTTTCTGTTGGCTGTAGTTACCACCAGAGGAACTGGAGATGAGTTATTTGTTAGGAGCTGAGTCAACTAAGAGTGTTGGAATATCATCAATAGAAATGCAATATCCTCAATATAACTTTTCTAAGGCATAAATGGCATCATACTGAAATATGGAATCATGCTGGGAAGTGGACAAGTCAAATTTTCACGCTTGCATTAGCCCTCGTGCAATTTCATCCAATAACCCTAGAAGCAACAATAATTTCAAAAATAATTTCTGAGGCCAAAGTTTACAACATTGATAAAAAATGTAGGTTATATGTACTATGTTCTATAAGTGAACTTGTATGAATAATTTGTACATATGGATGTCACTCAGGGAAGTATGTGGCTTCTGAAACTAACTGTGTCCTGGCGTGAAAATTGTACTTTTGCTCTAGAATTTATAGGTTCTTTTTTTTGAAGATTTGAATCTTTATTGGTACATTTATATGCATATCATGATCACACTCAACATTGAGTATTTGTACCAGTATATGACATGACTTAATTCTCATTTTTCTCATTTCTGTACACACCCTACCACCCCTCCACCCCCTATAATACATTAGCCAGGGGTAAGTAATGAGGGAAAAGAAAAAATGATCTGGTAAAAAAGGAAAACTAGATTTCATAGGTTCTTAAAGTTCATTTGATTATTAATTTTGTAATTCCTCACATTTTCATAACTTTGGAACATTTTCTACATTTTGGTTCTGAAATGCCATGCTACATATCTTCATTAAAAGAAGGACATGGCTGCACTTCACACAATGTTTTTAAGCCTTTGATAGCATCCTAGAATTTAAAAACATCCATACATAAATTATTTTTATGATTTGACCTTGATCAATTCACTTAAATTTAGTGTGCCCTCTGCTCTATTTGCAAATGAAATGATAGTCTTGACCTACTTTTCATAGGAGTCAATAAAAATGATTAATTATGCCTTAAAGGGAGCTTTAAAAATAAAGAATCATTCTGAAGACAAGGAAAAACAAGTAACAAACTCCAAAGCAATGTTTAAACACAGCCAGATGAAAAACCAAGGTTGCAAACATGGGGACTTGGTAATGCTGAATACAACAGAAGAACATTTTTTGTTTTTGCCAGTCAATTTTACTAGTTTAAGTAAAGCCCATTTAATTATAAAAATCTATTTAATCAGCAATGACATCACTTCATTTTCATGAGCGTCTAATTGTAGGGGTGCTCCGCAGCACAAGCATGACTTCCTTCTGTTGTGCTCAATTTAAGATCACCTTTAATGAAATGTGCTGTTAAAGCATTTCCCTTGATGAAGAATTTTCATAAATAAGTAGCTTGATGATTTTACTGGTAAGGTTAGATGAGGGAAGCAAGTAGAGCTGTAAATTCTATAAGAATAGTTTTACCATTTAAAAAAACTTTTATGGGTTATTTAAATTGTGCTTCTCTAACTAGTACAACTTATAATGTTTCATTTTGGGTATTAGTATTTGCTTGCATCCTATCATTATCATAGTTAGCAAGATACTTGAACGTCTACCTTGCTTTTGAATAATGTAAAGGGTGATTTGAGCTATGCGAATGTGCTTTCCTTTTCTGTCTTTAGAAAGAGCCCATAATAGCCAAAAATTTGAAGAAATTTCATGAGTTGAAAATTTACCTTTCATAAGGATCTCACCCACTCACAGCACTTCAGATTTATTATCAGTTTAATTTTATGTATGTACCCATTTTAGTAGCCTTGTCACACATTTCAGTGATCTCATTTGTTTTCAGGAGTATATTAACAAAGATAAATTCTCCCATTTTTGTATTTTTTTCCCCCGGGGGGCAGTAGTATTAGAGATAATTTAGAAAGATTTCTTATACACTGACGGTTTTGGGAAAACCCTGGAGCTCATTTGAAATCACTGTGCTACAGCGCTGATAAGGAAGACGACAGATGGCATCAACTCTCAGCCTTTGTCCTGTTTTGGATGCTTTCTTGTAGCTGCCACTCTCCTAGACTGACCACTGAGAATGACCAAAAATACCATAGTAGGAGTGAAGCAGGGATCCAGAATCTATCTGTGGGAGAGGTTTTGCTTTTCCTGTACCTGTTTGATCATACTGCCTTTGGAGGATGGGAATGTGTATCCACATACAAGAATAAGACCATGATCACAACCTGGTATAACAGGTCCCACAAACACTTTAACAGTAACTGCAGTTTCTACAATTAGACACAATAAACAGTAGTCAGTATGTGTTTACCAAATTGTTGGGCTAGAGTAGAAAGAATGTGGGCTTAGTGTTGAGAAATATCAGTGTTTAAGTATCAACACTCAGTTCACAGATAATCAACCTTGACTTGCTTTAAAAATTAATTGAATTAATTTGAATCTGTTTCTGCATGTGTAACATGAGGACAGTAATCCATCTCATAGGGCGGTTGTGAGTAGTAGGTATGTAAATTACATGGACTATGTATTACCTGCTTTCAAAGAATATATGCTTGGGGGCCGGGGTTTTAGCTCAGTGGTTCCAGCACCTGTCTTGCAAGTGCAAGGGCCCAGGTTCAATCTCCAGTAACCACATACCATGCTGGGTCTGGAGACACATGCCCAGCAGCAATCAGCACCACATACCACAGCACTGGGTGTGGTGGCTCATGCCTGTAATCCCAGCACTCAGGAGGCAGAGGCAGGGGGATTGCTGTGATGTGAGTTTGAGGCTGAGCTCAGGGCCAGCCTGAACTACAAAGTGAGACTCTGTCTCAAAAACAAAACAATACAAACAAACAAAAAACCAAAGAATATATGCTCTTTTCTGCTTCTCTGTACTCCTTTGTGATAATTTATCATAAACACAAAAATGCAAAAAAATTAGAACTATCAAAATAAGAATAATCATTTAACAAGCTAAAAAATACTGAATGTCATTTATTGTGATTAACTGTAATGTTTCTCACTCCAATTCTTGCTGTCCACGGTGATAATGAAACACAGTAGATTATATTATTGTCAAAATTTGAGAGAAGAAAACAAAATATACCAATTTCTCTTTGGACTGACCTTTAAAAATTGAATGTTAAATATTTTTACTTGTGTCCTGAATCTCAGATTTCATTCAGCTTTTAATTAAAAGTTAATTGCCAATTCAATGGCAACAATCATCATAAACTGGACAGATGTTCTATGCTCAGCTCTCCTTAGAAATGCACTGCTCGCAAGTAAGAGGAATAGTGGGAAGCAGATTTGGCAGATTTGAGAGTACTCTATTCCCAAAAGAATTGAAAATGAAAAGTTAACTGAGTGATGCAATAATGAATGATGCTTGTTTTCTTCCCAGCTATGAATTTGAAAGAGATGAACTGGTATTTTGTTGAGTCAGTTTCTTCACCACTGACCACACTCATATGGAACTGTTCTCCAGTGTCCCAACTCTTTATCTCTTTCCTCTTTGGTCCAATGCTAGTGCTCTATACATCCTATCATCATCCTACTGCCCTGCCTCTTTGAAAGTCCTTCCTCCATCCAAAAGTCCTCTTCACTCGTTTGTCCTTTATTTGTGATACATAACTTGAAAGAACTAAGAAATGCCTAGCAGATAAGAAAAGTCCTCTTTTAGGTGAGAACGGCAGGTCCTGGAGCATTGTGTGGACCCTTGTCCCTTTCTTCTCTGGCTCAGCTCCTCACGAGCTGTTAGTAGAGCACCTTTGCTTTGCCATGGCCTTCCGCGGTGCTGTTTTTCCTTTGGACCCAGCTGATCGTAGCGAGAATTCCCCAGAGCCATGAGTCTAAATAAACTTCTCCATCTTTGAGTTGTGGTGTTCTCCTTGAGTCCCATAAGTGAGAAAGATGGAATTCACATCTCACTACCATGTTCTTTGGGTGCCAGACATGGATTTCATGTTTGCCTTCTTTGGTTTTGGTCTTGCTTTGGACTGACTCCTCCCCACCCACTGCTTCCTTTTCAAATGGCAGTGTTATCCCGTACCATGTTACCTTGCGATTATGTAACTGGCTTTTAGTTTTTATAGAGACTCACACCTAAGAGGTTGCCTTGAATCTCTGGAGAATTAACTTGAACTTTGAAAATACTGTAACTGCAAAGGGAAAGGGGAAAGAAAGGTGTAGGAAAACAGCAAAGGAAAATAAAAACTTTGATGACAAAAAAAAAATGGAAACAAAACTTAGGGGAGTTGGGTAGGGAGGATAGGGGAATAGGAAAAATGAAAATCAAGATATATCCTCCACAGGTAGAAATTATCAATGTTGAATGTGATCATAATGTATTCTTAAAATATTCCAATAAACTCAGCAAAGTCGAAGAAAAAAGTGCCAGAATTTTTAATCATAAAAAATAAAATATTGGCAGTATTGAGACTTTGAAGAAAGAATTATTGAGTTTTTGGTTGTACCCAAGCGATCTGTATCATGTTAGGTGGAATTAACTTGTTATTGTGTTTATTTGGAGGTTAAGTGTGGTTTAAAAATGTATTTGGGTATAAATTTGACAAGGGATGTATTGTGATCCACGATATTGATATGTGAATTTGATTGAGAGTAAAAAAGCACACTTCGGGGTATGTGTAGGTGAGTCAAGGAGCCATGATCTTGGGTACTATGTTCTCTTCTCTGTACTCTTCTATGTACTTCTTCTCTGTACTTCCATGTACTGTTCTCTGTACTCTTCTATGCACTCTTCTCTGCTTTCCAGAGACCATGAAATAAGCACCATTGCTCAGACATTTCTTTCTATTGTGATATTTCACCTGGAAGCCAGGTGACCCTAAACTGAATCTCTTGAAACTATGAGCCCAATTATACCTCTCTAAGTTTACACTGTGGGATTTGGGCATTGTGTACTAGTAATGAGAAATAAATACTGACTAATAAAACTTGAAAAATTAAATATGAAAATTTTTGATTTTTGCAGCATTTATCCACAGTTGATAGTAAAACCATAAAAGGATGTGTACTTTTTCCTAATTCCTGATGAGTATTAATCTTTGATATTTTTCATCAAGTAATCACATTTCCTAAGAGTTTTAAGAATTCATCAACTTGTAGATGATTATCAAGATATTTCAACTTTTTTAATACACATGGATAATTAAGCAAATAAAAGACAACATTTGACAAAGTTTACAGACTATTACCTATTTTATTACTGGTATATATATTGAATAATTGTGAGTTATATCTGAATATTGCAATAGTTTAAATCTTTGCTAAGTTATCACTGCTATGGCGTCAGGTAGTACAATTCCCCAAGCAAGAACTTATTTTGCTCTCCAAACTTACTATTTCTTGGAACACCATTCGTGAGATTCACTTTAATTACCTTCTGCATATAAATGCATTCATATTTATTTTATTCACCAGCATGATATTTTTAGTAGCAGCGGAGTCCATGTCCACATATTTATAGCAGGGCAGTAGCCACAAGCAGGACCTGATGATCACACCGTAAATTGTTTCTCTTTCTTGGGACAATTTTCTTGTCCTGCTTTAAGTTTGACTACCCCTGGGTTCTTTTTAACCAAAGCTGCCTGTATATTGACTCTCATATTTTAATTCTTGCAAGAGAATTATGCTTTTCTCCCCAACGTTCTTCATTTCTTGACTGACATTTTTCTAAGTTCAAAGAAATATGTAAACGACCCCAGAAATGTTGGAAAAGGATTTCTCATGGGAAAGGCTTTATCCAACTGGGAAACAATCTATTTTTAATATACTAGTTTTCAAATTGGGTGGGAATTAAAAGTCTCTTGTATACATTTGTATTGGTAGTGCTGGGGTAATACTATTTTTAAAACACCTGGACCTGAGCTTCAGCCCAGGCACTGATTTAATATACGTTTTTCACATATTAGTGATTCTGTTGTCCAGCTGGTTTGAGAACTTCGCCTTCTACTGGGAAAATCCGCATCACATATTTCTCATACTAAAAATTCCCTCCCTCCCACCTTTCCATCATTCTCTACTTACAAGAACTCTCTTCTTGTTTTTCCCCTCCTTTTCTCATATTTTTTCTTTCCCTTATTTCTTTTTCTTCACCGCTTTTCCTTCTTCCCCTTTTTCTTTGGAATTTTCCTCCCTATTTCAAAATATCCATTACACATTTTTGTCCTCATTTACACTTTCAGTTTTTCACAACAGAGAAACTATTTGGTCTTTACGTGTGTATTCTATTTATTTCACTTAAACATGGCCTCAATGTGCATCCATTATAAATGTCTCAGTTTATCATTCTTTCTTTTTTAATTCAAGTCTTAATTGGTACATTATGAATGCACATCATCACTGCATTGAACACTGAGAGTTTGTACCAGAATATGACATGACTTGATTCTCATTTTTTCCCTTCCCCCACCCACCCTGCAACTTTCCACCCTCAATTACATAAGCTTTGTTTCCTTTTTTATAATTACTATCACATTCTTTTTCCCCCTCATTATTTACCCCATATACCCTCTTTCCTTTCAAATATTTTCTATTTCACAATGTCAACTATATATACTAGAACTCATTTACACCTTCATTTTCTCATACCAGAGAAAAGATACTGTATTTACAGATCTGCGACCTATTTATTTCACTTTTGAGAATGTTTTGAATGTACATCTATTTGAGTATGAATGACTCAATCTTATCATTTTTTTTTTAAATTATCTTTATTGGTACATTGAATATACACATCATGATTGCACTCCATAATGGGGATTTGTACCAGTATAAGACACAACTTAATTCTCATTTTTTCCCATAGCCCCACCCACCCTACCACCCCCCCATATATATAAAATTTGTTTCCTTACTTTTTTGTTACAATCTCAACATTGTCCCATTTCACCTTA
>PVIR01045956.1:0-10620 GCA_004026965.1 Petromus typicus
AAAAAATACAGTCCTGGAGCTTGAAGCCACGGGCTGAGCTGTATTCCTAGCCCTCTATTTTTTTCAGACAAGGACTCACTAAGTTGAGCCTCAAACCTAAGATCCCCCTGCCTCATCCTCCTGAGCGGCCGGGATGACAGGCTTGTAGCTCCACGCCTGGTGATATTTGTGCTGTGTTGATATCAGAAGTGTTTCTGGAGGGTGTGTGGATTTCGTGGCTGTGTAAATGGACCTCTGAACTGTGCCGTTTGGTCTTGGCTCTGAAACTTCCAGCTGGCCTGTTTTTTCCTTCTGGTGAAGAATGTGTTTCTTTGTGTGGAAGAGAGAGCTGAATATCAGGGTGGCAAAGATTACTTGTCACCAGAAGTCAGATTTCCTCCGTGTGTGGCAGACATTTTTAACCTCCCTCCATAAACACCTGAAATGTGTGTGTATTTGTGCGGAGAGACGTCAGCTCATGATGTTCGCAAAGAGGTTTCGCCCCGCTCCGAGACAGAGAGTGGGCAGTGAGCCAGACTGACACGTTCGCCTTCTGTGCGTCGGAACCGCCTCTGTCAGTGCTGAGTGTCCGGTCTCCTGCCTTTTGTGAGGCAGCAGATGGCACTTCTTCCCGCTGCAGCGGCTCTCCTGGGCGCCTTCCTAAGTGGCCTGAGAGCCCAGATAATGGCAGTGCGCTTCTCCGTCAGGGCTGCTGTGCCTAGGAAGCGCTGGTGCCGTGTCACACATGGACTAATCCGCGAAGCTGGTGATGTTCTCAGTATTTACCACTCCCCGACATCCGTTTCTTCCTGTCCCACGAGTTCCGTCAGTGGAGTCCTTTTCTGTTTCGTTCAGACTGTGTCACCAGTGCCTAGAACAGTGCGTGGCACGTGGTGGGCACGTGGTCATGACTCCCTGGATAGATTTACACATGGATGAATTGGGTCACGTGAGGAGAAACCTCGAGACCTCCCTGGTATTTGCCTTCCCTTGAGAAAACTGAAAACATGAGTAGCCTGACATGGTCTTGGGCGGGTGGCACACTCGTAACCCCAGCACACCGGGAGGCTGAGGACGGTGAGATGGCATGCGGCAGGGTTGTGAGATCAGGCCCAGCTTGCACCACTTAGCGGCTCAGTGAGACTTTCTCTGAAAATGTAAAGGAGTTCAGGCGAGGGATGTATTGCAGTGTGCATTCAGTCCTGGTACCTGCCACAAAAATATTTAAAATAGTCAGTAAGGCCAGAGATGTCACTCAGCAGTGCTACACCTTGCCACACAAGCATAAGGTCATGAATTCAGTCCCCAGTACCAGAAAAATAATATTAAATAAAATATAAGCAAGCAAGCCCAGGTCCTACCCAGGCCAGTCAAATCTAGTATCTGTTAATCGTCATTGTTGGATCTCCCAATTTAACTCAGCGGGGACAGTAATAAGTATTTTCATAAGCCTTTAACATGTTTAAGTATAAAAATTAGGATCTTTTATTACTTGTTTGCTTTTTTGAGAGAGAGAAAGAGAGACTCTCACAGTGTAGTCAGGCTGATCTTGAATGTAAGATCCTACTACTTCAGCCCCCTGAATATGTGCCACCATTGCCAGCTATGGTATATTTGTAAATATTTTTTTAACTGAATGTATTAATTTTCTTCAGGATCTGTACAGATTTTGCTGTGCTCCACCAGTTTAAAAGTCCCTTCTTTTCATTAAACTCCATTTAGAGTTTTAAAAATTTATTTATTTTTGAGACATGATCTCACTGTGTAGCCCAGGCTGGCCTCGAACTTGTGGTGAACCTCCTGCCTCTAAAGTCCAATTTAGTTCAGTGGTTCCAGTGGCTGCCTTGCAAGCACAAGGTCCCAACTTCGATGCCAGTGCCTAAACAAACAAATAGAATCCAATTTAGGATGTAAGATTATTGTAATTAGGATCTCTAGCCAGGCATGGTGGCATGTGCCGGTAATCACAGCACTGAAATGAGGCAGCATGATTATGAGGAAGTCCAGCCTGAGCTACATCGCAAGACCCTGTCTTAATACAGAACTGAAATTAAAGCTTCACTGTGAAATAGAAACTCTGATATGTTTAACCCTAGATATTTATATCCATGTGTACTTGAGACATTCCAAGAAAATACTTAAATTGTCATCAGGAGACAGGGTGGGTGGCAGTGGTGGCACACATTTGTAGTCTCTGGAGGCTGAAGCAGGAGGATCTGAGGTTTGAGGCGAGCCTGGGCAACTTAGTGAGATCCTGACTCAAAGTAAAAACTAAAAAGTGTTGCATCATAGCTCAGTGGTAGAGTACCCCTGGGTGGGTTCATTTCCTGGTACCTACGGAGAGAGAGGAGATGGGATACTATGACTTCGTTTTCAGTTTCTTGGATTATTGTCTTCCCATCTAGTATTCAGTTCACAGCCTGTTTTGGTTTTGGCTTTCTGTGGTGCTGACGACTGAATCCAGGGACTTGTGGCCGAGCGCCCGGTGCTGTGCACCACCCCCCAGCACTTTGGTCTTTAAGAGACGAGGTCTTGCTGTGCTGTCCAGGTGGCCACTGGCTCCTGTCCTGAGCAGTCTTCCTGCCTCGGCCACCCCAGCGCTGCGACCACAAGAAGAGGCTGCACTTTCTCTCTTAGGCTGTGCTCAGCTACAGAGAGCAGTGAGTGAGTCGAAACAGTGACATCCCCATCCCTGGGGATGGCTGGGACCACAGGAGGGGACATTGTGCAGAGACCCAGGGGAGGAACCCGAAGCCCTCCAGGCCCAGCTGAGGAGGAGAGGGGACACAGCCGGACTGCAAGCAGGAAGACCGGGCAGCACACAGGGCCAGAAACAGAGGAAGCTACATTTTTTGCTGTCTGAAGAATTTCCAGGAAAATTAAACCTGCTCCAACTCCAGTGAAAATGTTTAAAAAATGTAATGAGCAATTAAAAAGTCATGCCTGGGTTGGTTTTGGTTTGGTTTGGTTTTAGTTTTTGGTTTTTAGAAACAGTCTCTTACTACAGAGCTCAGACTGGCCTTGAACTTGAAGCGATCCTCCTGCCTCAGCTTCCTGAGTGCTGGGATTTCAGGCTTGCACCACCATGCCCAGCATCCCTGGGTTTTCTGAAATTTTAAAATTTCTGTATAACTGTCTTTGTCTACCAGTTTGTGTAAGAGTTTTTGGAGACTGTCAGACAAGGGCATCTTCACACCCACTTGACAGCTCGGGGTGCCCCTCGCTCCTCCCTCCATAGTTGCGCAGCTACCCAACCGCTAGCTGCTGTGAGAGTGGACGTTCATCTTTGGTATGTGGGTGCCATTTCTTAAAGATCTGTCCACTGCTTTCAGGAAATTGCCAGCCTCAAACGACAATTCACCGAGCTGTTATCGGATATAGGGTTTGCAAAGGAAGGACTTAGAGCACGGGAAATCGAAAAAAGGTCCCCAGGAGGTGACGGTGTCCTCGACGCCACTGGAGAAGAGGTGAGAGTGTGTAGCTACTTCTCGTTTCTGTGGAACCGGAACACAAGTAACGTGTGAAGTCAGAAACGCTTGCTGACACCCGTCGCTTCAGCCCCAGAGCAGGAGGCTAGTGTGTACTTGCTGGTCGGTTGGTTTGCAGCACTTGGGGTGGAGCCCACGGCCTGCCCACTGAACTACACCCAGCCCTTTTTTCTGGTTATTTTGAGACAGGATCTTGTTAAGTCAAGAAGATGCCCAGGCTCCTGGATTCAAACTCTGGATCCTCCTGCCTCAGCTTCCCAGAGTTCTGGGATTACAGTTGTCTGCCACCACACTCAGTTTCTTCTTTCTAAACATTTTTCAGCTAATGCTTATGAAAACAGGGGAGTTCTTCTCTTCTTCTGTTTTATTTTTTAAATTTCACAGAAATTCTTCGTTAAAAAAAATAGACAGACCCTGTGTGTGTGTGTGTGTGTGTGTGTATACACATACATATATATACTTTCTAGTAATGTCTCTCAAATCAGGTAGCCATTTCCAGACAAAAAAATCTTGGATAATTAGGAAGAGAACTTCATGAGGAATTTGGTGGGGCCAGGGATTTAGCTCAGTCTTGCCTTGCATGTGCAAGGGCCTGGGTTCAATCCCATAACCACATACAGTACTGGGCATGGAGACTCACGCCCAGCAGCAATCAGAACCACATACCACAGTGCCGGGCGTGGTGGCTCACGCCTGTAATCCCAGCACTTGGGAGGCAGAGGCAGGAGGATTGCTGCGAGTTCTAGGCTGAGCTCAGGGCCAGCCTGAACCACGAAGCAAGACCCTGTCTCAAAAAAAACGATGAATTTGGTGCACCCTTGTTTCTGAGAGCAGGTAGGCTGAGGATGGTATTGCAGGCCTGTAATCTTAGCACAGAGGGGACTGAGGCAGGAAGATGGCTGTGAGGTGGCTAGCTTGGGCTACACGAGACCCTGTCTCAAAAAACAAAAATAACAGTAAGAGCAGCAGGTACTTCCTAGAGATTCTGAACATCTCACGAGCCAGTCTTTCTCCAATGATACTCAGCACAGGCATCCCCTGGACGGTGCCGAGGCCCCTCAGCCGCCTCACGGTCTGTGTGGAGCTGCCTCGCAGAGATGTAGACGAGTCCTGTGGGCTCCGAGTGGGTCTTCTGTGACCGCGACCCATTAGATTTATTCTTAGCCATCTTAGCAAACAGATGAAAAGTAGATGCTCTTTTTATTTTAAGATAGAGATGAAGTGAATTGTAATGGTAAGTTTCAGAGCACACAGTGAAATAGCTGCAGTGCACGATAGAAGTTCTTGTAAGATGAATGCCCTGTCTCCTTCCTAGGCCAACTCGAACGCAGAGAACCCCAAGCTGATGTCCGCCATTCTGTGTGCCGCCCTGTATCCGAATGTGGTGCAGGTAATAGGTCTTCCCTGGCGACTCCCATTTCTTTTTTTTTTTAATTGAAATCTTTATTGGTACATTACATATATCCCATTTCTTGTTTGATTTGTTATCAAGGGGTAAACTTAAGGTGTTTTCATTAATCATCTTACAAAGACACAGCCAACTCATGGATCTGTCAGATATACTTTATCTACATTTCCAGTCCTTTAATTCTTCTGGTCTATATAAATATGTCATTTAAGGATACTCTATGTACAAGTAGGTGCATTTTTAATCTTTCTGACATATTGAAATGGAATTAGAGTGGACGTAAACATCAGTCCTATAGTCAACCTGTATGGACTTCGTCTCTGTCAGGTGGAGACTTGATTCTTTCGAGACGGTCTTGCTCTGTAGTCCAGGGATCTCTCACCTCGCCCCCGAGTGCTGGGATTACAGGTGTGCGCCACCACCCCTGCCTGGAAACTTGACTCTGTGACAGCAGCCTTCATGCCTGCTCCTTGGCACTGGCATTAGTGAATAGATCCATGCTTCGCTAAGGATCGCCCACAACCAGTTTCATTATGCTTTAAAAGAAACTGATCTGGAGACGTTACATTGGGATTGAGACTGATAGTGAGGCCGCTGGTCCAGTGTTGACAGCTGGATCTCTGCACCTGAGAGTCCAAAATAGCAACAGGGCTCCTCTGTCTTTCGTTGCTGTCTGATGTCATCACCCAGTACTGCTGCCTACGTGGTACTTTAAAGAATAAAAAGATCTTCATACTGTTTTCAAAAGCAAAGTGAAAGAGAGAAGGAGGAAATAGCAGGACTGGTCAGACACGACTGGTTTGTACCAAGGGACAAGTCCTACAGTGAGATGTGCAGATGTTGCAGTCTACTTTCATAACTGTTTATTGTTCAGGTGAAGACCCCAGAAGGAAAGTTTCAGAAGACCAGCACGGGATCTGTCAAAATGCAGCCAAAGTCAACCGAGTTGAAGTTCGTCACCAAGAATGATGGCTATGTACATATTCACCCTTCGTCAGTGAACTATCAGGTCAGGACGGTGGTGGGTGCTTAGGATCTCCCCAAACAGGTCCTGGGTGAGAATCATACCGCGCCTTGGGCAGGCTCTGCTTTAGCCTTGGTCATGCCAATGGTACCGGTGACGTAGACATGGCTGTGTCAGAGTGAACAGTCTGGCCGTTGGACTGTCTGGAAAGACATTTCCATTTCAGGGAAATTCTGCTGGAATCAAACAAGTGCTCACGCCTGATGTCAGCTGTAAATGTGTCTTTGCATTGGTGATGGAAGAAGTCGTGAGCTGATCACATCGCGGACCTATTCTTGCCAATGTTCTGGCTTTTCTTCCTTTGCCTGCTGCTGTGAGGCATCTTCTCCCTTCCCCGGGTCCCCCAGGCCATGCATGGCCTTCTCGCTGTCATATACATGTACAAAGGTGGTCTTCATCACCTTTGCCTCTCATGGGGCGTTGACCTGCTGGCCTCCCTTCCTACAGGGTCCCTACACCCCCGGGCCCTAAAGGAACAGCACCTCCTGGAATCCGGTGCTGACACGGACCCCAGATCTTTCTCTCCAAAGCCGCGCCTTTTCCCCAGCTCTCCTGCTCCATCACCTTGTACTCTGCTCTTTAGCTCCGATTTATCTTTCACTCTGTTCCTATCTCAGAATGTAATTCTCCAGATCAAAACTCTAACACCACATGTGCCGTAGACTTCTGCTCCTTTTCTGCTTGCTCCAGTCCAGCTGGTACCTGAGCCCAGGCAATGGCCCCGATTAGACATCTCTCAGATTTGCCTGGTCCTCACATCGCCACTGCCACTTCCTCAGGTCAAATCCTGAGCATCTGTCGCTTGTGCTGAATACCACAGTGATCTGACTTCTGGTGCTGCCCCCTCTGCATCCTGCTCCAGCACGATCCTTACAAAGCACACATTTGTCCATGTCAGTCTCTTGTGTAAATGTTCATATATAGAATGTACTGGACTCCTCATCTCGGGCCCCTTCCTATGCCACGTCCTCCACAGTCCCTCCCTGTGTCATTCCGTGTATCCCAGCAATACCGGACGGCCACGGTATCCTCAGTGTGGTGACACTGCAATGCTACTCCTTGTGCCTGGAGTGACATTATCGCTCCCCAGCAAACTCCTACCTACCCTTTGAATTTCTGTTAAGACTCACTTCCCCTGGACTGGGGATTTAGCTCAGTGGTTCCAGCATTGCCTGGCAAGTACAAGGTCCCGAGTTCAGATGCCAGTACCACATATCACAGTGCCAGATGTTGTGGCTCATGCCTGTAATCGCAGCACTTTGGAGGCAGAGGCAGAAAGATTGCTGTGAGTTTGAGACTAGCCTGAGCTTCATAGTGAGTTCAGGGTTATCCTGAACTACAAAGCAAGACTGTCACAAAGTATATATATATATATGATTTTTTTTTTTTTTTTTTTTTTTTTGAGACAGGGTCTCACTTTGTGGTTCAGGCTGGCCCTGAGCTCAGCCTCCAACTCACATTACAGCAATCCTCCTGCCTCTGCCTCCCAAGTGCTGGGATTACAGGCATGAGCCACCACACCCGGCACTGTGGTATGTGGTACTGGTTGCTGCTGGGCGTGAGTCTCCACACCCAGTATTGTTATGTGGTTACCGGGGAATTGAACCCGGGCCCTTGCACCTGCAAGACAAGCGCTGGAACCACTGAGCTAACTCCCCGGCCCTATATATATGATTTTTAAAATTCCTTTTAAACATGAAAAGGTTTTTTGTCTTGGTTTGTGTTAGATTGTGTGTATATCCATATGTATGTATTTTGCTAACATCTTAATTCAAACCTAAGGCCTTGCCTGTGCTAGGTAAATGCTCTATTGCTGAGCTACCTCTCTAGCCGTGAACGTGAACGTTTGTGTTGCTGCAGTCACGTGAGGGAGCTCGGGAAAGGCCCTGGCTGGAGTGCACGAGTCAACTTTTCTGTTGCTGAGACACATCTGAAACCCACAACTAAGGGAGAAAAGTCTCTAGTGCGACTCTGTTTCAGGGGATCCAGTCTCTGGCTGGCTCTGAGGCAGAAATGTGACAGAAGAGCAAACAGCTTTTACACGTTGGGGTGGAAGGAAGTGTGAGGGGGAGTGGGATAAAATAAAATTTATTTTAAAAAAAGAGAAAGGGGCATGGTGGAACAGAGACATCTGGTTCATGGAGCCTGGAAGCAGAGCAGCAGAACAGTCCAAAGAGGAAGTAGGACAGTCTCTTTCCTGAGGAGAGGTACCGGCTAATACAGTCAGGATTTTTGTGACACTATGAGCACTTGACACATAGTAGGGAAGTTTATCATGCCTTGTGGCCAAACTTTTCATTGAAATCTAGGGGCTTTCTTATTCATTGCAGGCAGTGAAAAAGCAAAATGCTATCATCTGGATGTAATAGGAGTGTGTAAAAACAGCCTTTTAAGTCTCTAATGGCCAATTTCCAACCCTGGGTAATCATATTTGGAGATGGGAGTCTGGGTGAAGTGCTCCCGTAGGTTGCATGGACTCATTAACCTTTTGCAGGTTAGTGAGCAACCTCCATTTGCCTGCTTTTTTCTTTATAACAAAAATAGGAGAATTCCAAGGCAGGAAGGCTCTGTATGATTCTCTTCATTGTTGAAAGACCTCATGGGCTGTCATGAGCTTTTCTTTGGTCAGGAGCCATTGATCAACCTAGATAGGGTAGGAATGTTTTCACGGCATCTTTATGGCAGGTGAAGTAAAAAGAATAGCAGCCCGGACGAGGAAGGGACCAGGAGCCAGACAGTACACGGGGTCACACCTCCGGACCCACGGGACACAGCCAGGCCTGTGCTCCTGTGTTTCCCTGCCTGGCGTCCAAGCTAATCTAGGTGACACAGCTTGACTGCCCCACTGGAAATAAACTTGGGGGTGACTGGTAGATGATATTTAAGTCACAGGAATAGTGAGGTCACTGTTGTCATCTGAGATTTACATTGCAGGTCAGACGCTTCGACAGCCCCTACCTGTTGTACCATGAGAAGATCAAAACCAGCCGGGTGTTCATCCGGGACTGCAGCATGGTGTCTGTGTACCCACTGGTGCTGTTTGGAGGTGGCCAAGTGAAGGTACAGCAGGAGAGGGGAGAGTTCGTGATCTCCTTGGATGATGGTTGGATCCGTTTTGTCGCCGCTTCCCATCAGGTACAGGATAAGTGCTTGTTCTTGAGGCTCAGGCCATGAGGGGCTCCACTAACATGCAGGGTAGAGGCTCCCCTCAGGCCCGGCGGCCCCAGCGCTAAGCCAGAGGCCATGGCAAGTCTGCCCTGGAACCCTGAGGAGCAGTGAAGCCGGCTGGGCGGGTGGGGCTGATGAGCCGAGGGGAAGCACCTGGGGAGGGGGGGAAGGTGGCGCTGGTGCAGAAGGAGCCGGGTGGCCTTCCTTACGCTACACCGATAATGTGTGCTTATTATATCAAATCAGGAAACACCGAAAGGCAGACTTGCATAGATAGAAATCACGATGAAGGGAAAAAAAAGGAAAGGAAGAAGGTGGGAGAGATAGGAAAGAAGGAGAAAAGAAAGAAGGGACCCAGGGTATTTTCCTTAGTAGGCCTTGGGTTCAATCTCTACTACAAAAAAAAAAGATAAAGGTCTCAGTTACTTGCTGTATAGATTCTCTGGGAAAAAGATTTCAGAAATGTTTTTAAAAAAAGAAAATTTACTTTAGCCTTCATGTTTGATTTGAAATGATCTATAACTACATTTTGAGAAATGGAAAGCCAGGCGTGGTGGCACACACCTCTATCCCAGTACTCCGGAAGACTAAGGCAGGAGGATTACAAGTTTTACCCCTGGCTGGGCAATTTAGTGAGATGCTGTCTCAAAATAAACTATAAAAAAGGCCAGGGGATGTAACTCAGTGTGAAGGCCCGAGGTTCAATCCCCAGTATAGGAGAGAAAAAATACATAAAAGCCGGGGTCTTAGCTCAGTGTTACAGCACATGCCCAGCATTGCCAGCACATACCAGAAATATAAGCCTTGATAATCAAAATTGTGGCATTTCTGCTGGGGTCTCACTGCTGGGTATGGCGGCATCAGCCGGGCAGAGCAATGGGGTGACCAAGCCGAGGGGCTAGGATGAGGAATAAGTAAAGACAGGACAGCGGGCCTTGGAAGGGCTCATCAGTCAATACGGAATGAACACCATTCGTTTATTTAACAGCCTTCTTTTATACACTTAGGTACCGCCCTTGAGCGACTAGCTTTGTTCACGTGTACAGAAAAGAAAAAAGTTAGTGAAAGAACTAGTGGGCGGGGTGCACTGACAATATTCTTAATTTAATCTGGCACGAGGGTGTGTAAAGTTTCTTAGTTTAATCTGGTATGAGGGTGTGTAAAGGTTCTTAATTTAATCTGGTAAAGACAGTAATTATTCTTGAGGAAAGTAGACAATGTTGGGCTCTGATCCAGAAATCAGGCTGACTTTTTCTCTCCTGCATGGGCAGCCATGACACTGTAGGAAACGGCTCCCAACACATTTCCCTCCGACAAACTCCTGCCCTGTCGTCCCAAGCACTGTTACATCCCGCTTTCATCGTAGGTGGCTGAATTGGTAAAGGAGCTTCGTTGCGAACTTGACCAGCTTCTCCAGGATAAAATTAAAAACCCGAGCATAGACCTGTGCACGTGTCCTCGAGGCTCCCGGATCATCAGCATGATCGTCAAGCTTGTAACCACACAGTAGAGCCGCACGCGGGGAGTGCTTGCTGCTCCTGGGAAGTCACAGC
>PVIR01045957.1:0-10479 GCA_004026965.1 Petromus typicus
GATAAGTTTACCTTTCTCAATATTATTTACTGTTGTTTTCACAAGATCAGCCACATTATTAACATTCACTTTATGATCACAAAGGCAGGCCTTAAACTTTTCCCTACTTTCAAATTTTTAAACTTTTAAACAAACTAATCCCATTATTAAAATGTCAGTATCTGAGACAAGACAGTCTCTTATTCTATGTGGGAGATGTAGAGACAGACTTAACCGATTAAACTCACCTTCTGAGTGGCTTCTTTCTTCTTTTTATCCTCTTTCTTCCTTTTCTTGTCTTCCATTAACTGTTCTTCCCTTTCTTGCTCCTTCTCTCTGTTAAAGCAAAGTTACACCAGGAGGTTACACATTTATATTTACAATGTATTTCCATAGCAAAATTCATGTCTGTGACAGCATGGGACATGGGATTTTACTTAAACCAGAAAGATGCAGAAAACTCACCACATGTAAGTAAGTATCTTCACATCTAGGACTGCTACCCCTGGTTTCAAAGAAATCTAGTAAAGTCATTTTTATAGTATCTACTACCTGAAAGAACACCCCCCCCCATACACACACACACACACACACACACACACACACACTGAAGTATTTGTACTCAGCAAAGGATGATTCAGACTTGAATATGACAATATCCACGTGGCATTATGGCATGTGTCTAGATGTCCCTCCAGAGTCTCACGTGGTCATAAATGGAGCTTTGTGGAGTTGGCTGGTTGTAGGGTGTGTGATGCTGAGATCAAGGAAGTGATGGTGGGTCTGATTCATGGTGTGGTGCTAGGATTCAGAGTGCCCCGCCCCCCCGAGTGTGAGGGCTACCTGCCCTATGGTGGGTGGCTAGGCTAGAATGCAAGGGACAGAAAGAGGATGCTGTTGTCACTGCTCCTTGCTCCGCTACTTCCTCAGTACTTCACTGCTTAATTGCCTTCTGCCTGCCATAAACTCTTTCTCCTCTGTGATGGCCCTCTGCTGGGCCATCCTGTCTTGGGGTCAGCCAACCATGACCTGAAATCTCTACAAGCTCAGCTACAAAAATCCTTTCCTCCTTTAACCTTGGGTGTCAGGTATTTTGTCTCAGCAGTCGGAAAAGTAACTAAGACAGCTGGCTTCTGGCAGTAATTTTTTTCATGGCAGTATTTCTACACACAGTGTAGAATATATTACCTTAATTATTATATACATACATGTGTATAATTTAGTCGTTTGCCCATGAACTCCTCAGAATGCTAAATATACAAGTCTTTGTTTTTATATTCCATATTTTTTACTTTACATTTATTAATAGAATATATTTCCATATTTTCTATCTGCAATACTGGGGTCTGGATTCAGGGGTGTCCTACCATTCAGCTATACTCTCTAACTCTCTTCTTTTAATTTTTTAGAAGTTTTAGACACAGTCTTGCTAAATTGCCCAGTGTTGCCCCAGATTTTCTGATTCTCCTGTCTCAGCCTCCCACACAGCTGCAAGTAAAGGACATGCACTGCTGTGTTTGGCTCTGTGTGTACTTTTAAGACAGACACTGACTGTTCTATAAATCAATGTATTCCCTTCGGGTGAATCCAAAAATGAATCCTCCTGTATACATGAATTATGTCTATTTTTATTAAAATAACAACAATAAATGATAATAAACATTCCAGCTGAAGAAATGTGCTAAAAATCTTAATATAATCTCTAAGGCACTTTTGAAAAATAACATAATATTTATTCTAATGCCAACAACTTTCATTCTGAGAAAAATCACAGCATCAATCCCCTCCAAGTTTAATGCTCAAGGTAAGAGGCCCAGATACAAAGGAAAATGAATTTCAGCTCTAGTTCCAGTTCCTCAACACAGCAAATAGATATAGCAGGATGTGTACTGTAGGTGATTCAATACATCAAGCCCATGGTTTCAGACATCACCAAGGTGAACCAAATTCAAAGAAAAGGGTTAAGGAAATAAGTCTATAAATATGCCTCCTAAAGGATTAGAATCTTCAAAGATCCAGTTTAAGGTGGGCTCTTACAAACAGGTGAGTAGTGTCTTAGTTACAGGAAATAAATTTTTTTTCCTTTTTGGTTTTTTTGAGATGGAGTCTTGCTGTGTAGTTCAGGATAGTCTTGAACTCAGTATGTAGTCTAGGCTGATCTCCAACCTAGAGATCCTCCTGCCTCAGCCTCCTGAGTGCTGGGATTACTGGTGTGCACCACCACACCCAGCAGAAATAAAATTTTAAAAAATAATTTTACCAAATGTTGTTCCTAATTCCATATTCACAAATGTTAGCTTTTCTCCTCTAAAACCCCAGGCATAAATATACTAAAGTGAAATAATCGTAAAAATAAGGTCTGTGAAAACTTAAAAAACACTATCAAGGTGCTGGGCCTGGTGTGCATGTCTCCGGGCCTTGATCTCAAAAGGACAAACCAAAACAGTAACAATACAATTGAGGGAGAGATTCTGCGGGATCAACTTATGTCTCGGTCAGACTAAGGTGGCGCTCTCAGAGAAAACTCCTCATGGCGATGAGTGATCTGAAAATGGGTCTTGAAAGTGGCCGGACAGAGGGTGAGCACCTGAGAGAAGCTGGCCACAGACCCTGCAGACTGGGCTCCACAGCGTCCTGCTTTCTCTAGTTGCAAATGGAAGGACAGGATGCGGTTCTGCACTTGGCTTCCACATTTTAAAGTGAGACGACTACAGAAAGCAGCAGCCACAACCTGGGTATCTGTGTTTAAATACCTGCCACTTTAAAAAACCAGATGTCATTTTTTTCTAAGTCTAAAATTATTTTAAAATTAAAAGTTTGTTGTAAAAATGCAGCATAAAAGAAGCAGTAAGTCTTTAATGAAACACATTCTTTAAAAACAACTAACCTGTCCATACATTTTCCCTCCAAACAGGTAATTTGGGGGATTGGAATTCATACTCAACAAATATAGAGTTATTTCCAAAGCAAGTATTTTTCAAAGCTTTCCAGGAGACAGGCTCTGCTTTCTCTCATTTTTACTGTGAATGTTGGTAGAATTTAGTCGTCTCCTTGTATTTCATTTCCTTAGGGAAGATTTATTTTTCCAAATCTGAGTTTTAAAACTTGTCATTTGCTCAAATGAATCAAATGTTTTGGGGATTACCTTCCTTTTATTCAGGAGGGCCCTAGCTAGACTGTGCATTACACCATTTGGGGAGCTTAAAAAAATTCCCTGTGCTGAGGCAGAGCCCAAGCAGAGCGAGGAAGACATTCAGACAGTGGTAATGCAAGACGGGTTACCACGAATGACCAATGACTAAGTTTTAAGGACAAAAGCATACAGGTTTCACACCACTCAGAAAGACGTATACAACTAAATTAGTTATCAGCACGAATCACAGTTTTCAGTACATCAAGATAGATACATGGGAATACATACAACTGTACATAGGGATATAACTTTGCGATGCACATACTCCTTTGTGTACACACTGTGCACACACACTGTACACATATGTACACACAGTTATGAGTTTCTCCCTAGCTCAGCTATTCCGACAGTTACTGAAACGAGCCACATCCAAATAGCAATAAACTGAATTAGCACCTAGAATTATGGGTTGTAAATACCATTATTCACTAAAGAAAAACCAGAGTTCTTTGGGAAAACAAGCTAACTCTGGGGTTAGGGCAAGGAAAGCCCAAGATGGAACTAGGATGTATACCTGCCACACAAAGTACTCGAGGAAAAAAAGGGACATGTAAAATGGTCACAGAAGACAGTCCGAGGGATTCTGCAGGCTTAATCTGGGACAGAACAGCTATAAAAAAATAACAATGAGAGATTATCAACTTGTATAAATTTGGAAAATACAAACCCAAATATACAGAAGAAAGTGATTAAGTTATTAAGTGACAAGGATTACAATAGCTCAAAGCACCTTGCCATAAAATATTTATTCACTTTAAAGGGGAAAAGAGAAGCCTAGAAGAAACCACTGTAACAGAGTAACCCATGTGAATGTCCTCAGCAGCAGGGCAAACGGAGACAAGAGTTCTCCAATGGAACACAGTGAGAATGGCACACCACCTCTGTGACACTCCCTTCAAAGAGGTACAACCTGAGTATCATTATGACAAACTATCCAACAATTCCACATGGAGAGGAATCCTACAAAATAACTGCCTTCCAATCTTCAGAAATTTCAAGCCACGGAAGTCTAGAAAAGCTTGAGGAGTTGTGCTGACTCGGAGAAGACGTGACCCAGTGTTGCAGGGCCGGGGGCACGCCTCGGCTGGGGGAGCACCGATCAGCCAACAGTGTCAGTGCTGATCTTTCCCTTCGACGATTACATGATGGGTCGACAGAAGGATGTTTCTACTTGTGGAGGAAACACACGATAGCACTGATAAAAGGGGGCAAGTGTGGGACACTGGGTCAGCAGCTCACTCTCAAAAGACTCAGGGAAAGACAGCAGCTTTTCAAAATCATACAGATTCAAACTCTGTAAATTCGAGATTGCTTCCCTAAACAAAACAAAACAAAAAAATGAAACCCAAACAAACACAAAACTACTGCCCAGGCAGCATTCTAGAACAATCAGATAGAAATCTCTAGGATTTTTAGAGACCCCTCCCAAAGGGTTCTAATGCATAGCTAGGCCTGAGAACCACTGATACAAACCGTCATTCAAATCTACACTTCAAAATACTCTAGGTGTCTACCATGGGCTGGGCAGTTTTGTAAGCTCTGGGATATGACAAACAAAATCAGGGTGCTTACCCTCCCCACAGCAAAGGGGACAGGCAACAAACAGGATAATAACAAAATATATGTATAAAGCATCCATTTTAGGGGGTGGGAGTGCCCAGGGAGGCCAGGGCAGAGTTTACTGATGGAGACTGGCAGCGGAGAGGCCCCACCTTCCTCGGTGTGCTTAGGAAAGGCTGCTCGGGTAAGGTGGCCCAAGAATGGAGACCACTGAGGTCAGATTCTGGTCAGTGTGGCCCTCAGGAGCACATTACAGACAGAGGAAATGGCAAATATCAAGGAGCAAGATGGCAAGCTTGAGAAATGGCAAGAAGGGACGAGCAGGGCACAAAGGAGAGGGTGGCAGAGACGAGATCAGAGCGGTGGTGCAGCTCTCTGAAGTGAAGGGGTTTTCAACCAGGTCAGTATACATCTTCCCGTAAGCAAGTAAAGAATCCAACTGGGACTGGATCCCAAGCTCATGCAACCTCTCACTCCCACATTCTGCCACAAGGCCATCTCTCCCAGCAGATGACCGCATGCCTCCTTCTAAGGGCCTGGCACACCGTGGACACGGAGCAGTCAGTCCGACTCCTCTTGTCACACGCACCCAACACAAGTGCTGGGAACACAGGCGGGCGTCCAGACAAAGGTCACTGAAATGTAGGCCACAGTGAGCAACGCAGAGATGGATGGGGTGTGGCTCGGTGGCAGAGTGCTCGCCTGGCATACAAGTCCTGGGTTCAATCCCCAGAAGGGCAGGAATAGAATGGAAAAGAGTAAGCCTCACTTTCCACCCTTTCACTGGAATTTATGTATGAAGGAAGACTCAAAACAACGAGGGAAGTCACCTGCTAAACATACAACGGTGAGGACGCTGTGCTGGGCACTGATCCAAGAGCTAGAGAGGGAACCGCAGGCAGGAGAGAAGTCCCTCTCCTCAGCACGCACATCCTACACAGCACGGACGAACCCTGATACGTCCCAGGAAGAAGTACAACTGGGTACAGGGCCAGAGAGTGTCCAGGGGGAAAGGACAGGAGACAGGAGATGTTCACCGTTTCTGCGATACAGCGATACACAGATAATGACGGGATGTGCTCCTATAGTTTGGGGTACCCTGAAGGCTGAGGCCACAGGACCGCTGTAGGCCAGCCAGCCCTCCAACACTGTGAGCCTCCCGCCCCAAAAGAAAACTTGAGGAATGAGTGGTTCTGAGACAGGAAAGTGCTTGACTGAATTTTGGGGTTTTATTTCTGAAGGGTTGGAATAGGGGTCCCCACGCTTCTACCCTCCTCCTCACACAACTTTCAGTTTCCTGGGCTGTACGACAGCCTCACCTGTACTGAAGACACAGGTCTCCAAGTGAATGAAAGCTTCTTGTTCTCTTTTACTATCACCTCGAGGCAGCGCTGACACTCTCAGTTCAACTCTTCCCACAGCAGTCTCTTGCCTCACAAGCCGAATGGCTGCTCTCTCAGGGCAGGAAGGAGCCTGTGCTGTACCTGCTCATGTCTTCTGTCCTTACCGCACTTTGGGCTCGGAAGAGATCGGGTTCTGAGGCGAGCCTTATGGTCTGGACAACTGGCCCTAACAGCATCATATCCTACCCCTGCCACAGTGGTACAGGTGGCAGCACCTTTCCCCCCCTAGAGTTTATAACCATCTCTACACAACAGGGGGCAAACAGACCCGACCAGACACAGCAATCCACCCACTATGGAAACATGCCAAAGGCAAACCAACACCAAACCAGTAAAAAGAGCCTCTCAATAAAAAAGGAACACAATACTTACACACCAACAACTTGGAGGAATTTCTAGGTAATTACACTAAGTGATAAAAGCCACTACCAAATGTCATGTAGCATACGGTGGCATTTATGTAGTATTTCTAAAACAAGTGGTTGGTTGCCAGAGGTGGTGGGTAAGGGTAAGACGTGCTATAAAAAAATGTGACGTTAGTGATTCTTGTGGTGACAATTGTTCTGGACCTTCATAGTGGTGGAAAAACATGAATCTATACTAGATAAAACTGTATAGAACTAACATGCACAGAAAATACAAACCCAGAGCTCACTGGCATCATGCCTGCCTTGCAAGTGCAGGCTCTGAGTTCAATCCCTGATACCAAAAAAAAAAAATATATATATATATATATAACTGGAGAAATCTAAGATCCATGGATCATATGAATGCCAAAGTGCTCATTGTTCTGCAAGAAGTTGTTAGAAGCTGGAATGAGCCCAAAGAATCTGTCTATGTCACTTTTAACAATTGCATGTGAATCTACAATATGGCAGTAAAAAATTTCAATTAAAGAGTTTCGGGAGGTGATATGAATCAAAATATCTTATATGCATGTATCAATCTGTCAAAATACAATCCATTCATCTGTACAAGCGATAGGCATTAATAAAAAAAGATGCAGGGGAAATAGCTTCAAACACTGACTCATCTTTTGGTCTCCTGTTTGTGAGTTTTTTCAAGTCCTTGGTTTTAAACAATTTTTGTTAATAGCTCTTTATGAAAGTCACCCAAGAGTCAAACGGAAGCTTGCAGATTGTTTAGTCTAGACAGTCACAGAAATAAATTTCCACAAACACTCTTCACTGTACCCTCCTATGTTCAAATTGTTAGGGTCTTACTGATCTAGTGATCCTTGTCTTACACGCAACACATTGGGTACATGACATCATGTGGTTATGTGGTTATGTGCTCCTCTCCTACATAATTTTATAATACAATTCTTTTACAAGAATTTTACAAAGAGCTGGGAAATTAGTTCAAGTGGTACCATGCCTACCTTGGAAGCACAAGGGCCCTAGTTAAATCCCTGATCCCATACATACACACACACAAAAATAAATAATAATAATAGTCATAATTTTATATAGGTCGTATTTTACTTTTGTGGTGGTACGCATATCAGTTCGGTCAACACCAATTTTAACCTCCTTCTGGCCTATTTTCCAGATACTCTTATGAGCAGTACAGAAATGTCACTGACTCAAGTCAATATGGAGCACTTGTGGATGACTTCAAATGGGGAGCATACAGGGGACCCATCTTGTTAGGGAGCAGGACAGGGATGATGTGGTCCCAGGCCTCCACCTATCATGTTAGTTTATTGTAAGAAGGAATTCTGCTGAGGTGTGGTCCGAGGAGGCAAGAGACTAACATCTGGCTTCCACAGAACCTCTAAGACGGCATCAATATCTAATAATTCTCAAACAGCATGGAATGCATGCTACTGTCTACACACTAAGAGCTCTCTTCAATCACAGATTTAGACAGAAGTTTGCAAAATGTACCTAATGTATTACTTGTACAATTATGCACTTCCTTAAAAGACAAAAGGTAATCTTGGCAGTTTATAAATCAGAAGATAACCAGGCACAAAACAATTACCAATCATTACCAATTACGGACCAATAATACATACTGAATAATGTATATTTAAGGAAAGAAATATTAACAAAAGGAATACAATGAAAAGAAGTAAGCAAAGGGTTCCAAGGATCCATTTAGAATGTTTTAAATTAAAAATGCACAAAAAAGAGCATGTTGAAATACATCCATTCAGGCAGAGGAAATTACATAGTAGAGTGCTTCAAATATCTGTGTTGAATTTGTGCTTAACATTTTTTGTTTCATTTTACTGGATCTGACTGAGGGAATTTAATGGGATGCTAATGTAATTTGTACATGATATTAAATTAGTAGACAAAGCCAAATAGCACTGGGACATAAAAGTCATTTTGAGAATGAGTGGCTCACAGGAAGAAAGCAATGACATTAAATCTAGGAAAATAAGTAAATGCATTTTTTCATTAATCCAGCAGGACACAGAAATTTCTCCTGCTGTCAGATCAATCTTGTGACATGTGATAGGTAACATGTCAGTAACAAAACCGACACAAAGCATGATACAGCTTTTATGTATGGGTTAGCTTCCTTTCGAAGCTGTGTAAAACACTTTTCAAAGGGAATGCTGTGAAATGCTGATTCTTACTCAATGTCTAGGATGAAATTTTCAACTCCTAATTTTTACCTAGTCCCTGGACCTTAATTTGAGTCACACAGGCATATGCACTTAGTATTCTTTTTTATCTCTTGTTTACCATCTTTGATTCTTTTGTCTTTCCTTCCTTTCCGTCCCTACTTCCCCGCTACCTCCTTCTCCTGTCCTCCCTTCATTCCTTCCCCTTCTTTCTTCTAATAGGGATCAAGTCCAAAAGTACTCTATTACTGAGCTACACTTCCATTCCCATTTTATTCAATTTTGTAGTATTAGATTAAATTCAGGGTCATAAACTGTGCTAAATCCCTAGCTCCTTCTCTGATTTTTGTCTTAAGATAGTATCTTGCTAAGTCAGTAAGTTGCTGAGGCTGGGCTGCAACTTTCAGTTCTTCTGTCTCAGTCTCCCAGAGTGCTTGGGATCACCAGTGTGCTCCCACCAAGCACTTGGCTGTTTTGCTCCAAGAAAATATGGAGTTGTACTTATTTTTCCTTAAGTTATTAACTTCAATATCAAGCATATGCCTTGCTATACCTATCAGTGTTTTGATGCCAAAAGACTAAACAATTAGTATTTGAATTACTTAAAAAATTACCTTAAAAGACCAACAATTCAGGGGCTGGGGAGTTAGCTCAGTGGTTCCAGCGCCTGTCTTGCAAGTGCAAGGACCTGGGTTCGATCCCCGGTAACCACATACCGTACTGGGTGTGGAGACCCACGCCCAGCTGCAACCAGTACCACATACCACAGTGCCGGGCGTGGTGGCTCACGCCTATAATCCCAGCACTCGGGAGGCAGAGGCAGGAGGACTGCTGTGATGTGAGTTTGAGGCTGAGCTCAGGGCCCGCCTGAACTACAAAGTGAGACCCTGTGCCAAAAAACCAAAAACCAAAAACAAAAACAAAAAACACCAAACAAACCAAAAAATCACCATTCCTGCTTTGGAGCTAAGGGATGCATGTTCATCCTTAGCCTGAAAAACAAACAAGAAGCCCCTCCTGGAATAAACCAAAGAAAGGTATTCCATGTTCATGGGTCATAAGACTAAATTTTGAGATGTATATTCTGATGGATTCAACACAATCTCTACCTGAATCCCAGCATGTACATAACATCTTAATTCTGTTTTTTCATCCTCTTTCTCTTCACACCCATCTCTTGACCACTACCCTTTTTGGTACATGTGTACAATACATAACATTTATAATTTTTGTGTGGAGTTGGCACATCTACATAACACATCTCAATTCCTTTGTTTCCTACCCTATCTCTTCCCTCTTTCAATCTTTTAAACCCCTTCCCCCCTTCTACCTCTCTACTTCCTATCTTTTCTTTTGATCTTTATTTTTATTCTAGCTTCTTCACATAAGAGTAACCATATGCAATTTAAGCTTATGTTTTTAATTTATTTCACTTAATATCATGGTCTCAAGGTGCATTCATTTTCCTACAAAGACTCGGGTTTATCTTTCTTTGGAGCAAAGCACTACTCTGTTATATGTAAATACCATCTTTATCCATACATCTATTGATGGGCATATGGGCTGCTTCCAAGATTTGGCTATTATGATTTGTGCTGCTACAAACATGAGCATGCATGTATCACTGTAATGCAATGTCTTTAATTAGGCCAAACAGAGCATCTACTTGTAGTTTTTGAGGAATCTATACAAATTTCCAAAGAGGCTGTACTAGTTTAAATTCCCAGTAACAGTGTAGAAGTGTTCCTTTTTTCCCTGTATTCTTC
>PVIR01045958.1:0-11469 GCA_004026965.1 Petromus typicus
AAAAGTGTTTTTACAGCAAGAGAAACCCCGATGGAACAAAGAGACAACCACAGTGTGGGAAAAATTTCTAGAATATATAAAGAACTCAAAAAAGCATCCCCATTTAAAGACCCAATTTAAAAATGAACTTCTGAAATAAAGAAAGACTTCTCAGATGAAGAATTCAAAATATCAAATAAATATATGAAGAAAATATTCAGCATCACTAATCATTCATGACATGCAAATTAGCAGTGCTGAAATTCCATATCACATTCTCAAAAGAATGGCTGCTATTAAGAATTAACGAATAAGAAATGCTGTCAGGAAAATAGGAAAAAAAAAAAAAAAACCCTCCTTTCTATTGGTGGGAGTGTAGACTGATGCAACCACCATGGAAAATCATGTGAAGATTTCTCAAACAACTAAACTTACAGTTCCATTTGGCCCTTCTTTGCCTCTTCTTTAATTCCTGAAAGAATTAAAAGCATCATACCACAGCAATGTATGTACAGTCATGTTTATAACAGCATAGTGTGTAATGACTAATTCTTGGAAACAGCCCAAATGTCCAACAACTGGTGAGTAGACAGGGAAGATATATATATATACACACACATATATGACCACGACTCTGCCACAAAGAATGATGAGCTTCAGACATTTAGAGATAAATGAATGGACCTTGAGACCATACAAGTAGGTGAAATAATTAGTACACACATATTTTAACACCCCATTGTTTCTCTGGTGTAAAAAACCAAAAGTGGAAACAAGGACTAAAATGTGTCATGGATGTTGGAAAATGGGAAGAAAGTGTTCAAATGGAAAGGGAACAAGGGGGGAGGGGGTGAGCGGAAGAAAGGGAGAAGAGAAATGTGACAATAGAAGTAAAATTGGAAAATAATCTCTTGTACTCAGGGACAGGAGGAGGTACCAGGGGAAAATAGAATAAAATAAAATAAGTTTGATTTTAAGAAATAATAAAATCTAGTCTGATTAAAAAGATATACAATGTAACCAGAAGGTATTAAATTATTATATTATGTCAGGTTTTAAAGAATTGTTTCAATAAGATACTAAAAGGCTTCTTCTGTTTTTTAAGGAATATGCATGAACCATTGAACTGAACAAAATGGGAAACAATTCATTTCCAAATAGAACTTTTGAAAAAATAATATGTAGCCAGTTCTGGAATATTTTTATATAAAATGAAATGTTGTAAATTCTGGAAGCATACCCTTTCACATTTCCAGTATTTTCTCTGTGTCTTTCAGTCATGGCAGGCTTGTTTTAGAGTTAGGGTATATTTTTTAAACAATAAATTAACTCATGCTCAGTGTTAGCATGAAATTTCATTTTCATGAGAGTGCAGAAAAATTTGTGAAATAATGGTTCATTGAGAATATTTCACTGCAGTCTTTTTCTGTGCTTATCCATTATTCATTGAATTTTTATAATACTCACCAATTAATATGACTATCACACTGTTGACAGTATCTCCACATACTCTAAGAAAGTCCCTTTATTTTCCTTTTGTGTGGGTGTAAGATTATTTCCTGGACAGCAACATGAAGCACACTCTCTCTGGGACAGTGGTTGGTGCTTTGCTGGTTTCTATTTGCTTGAATCTCAGCTATTTTTCCCTTCAAATTTTTTGAATGTCACCAGTTCCCACCCAGGAAAGTCCAGAACATCATTTTCCTTTTTATATTTTGCTTGTGTTGCTCTCAATTAAATGAACGTTACTTATTAAGCACTAGGTAATAAGATTTTCTTAAAAGAATGATAACAACTGTGATTAAAAAAATTAGCATTAACAACTATAATGCAATTTAGTGGAGACAAGGAAATCACCAATTGTGAATTCATGAGATAATTAATTGCTAGGGCAAAATAAATCGTGGAGTCTAGAGGAGACATCTGAATGACTTTTAAGTGCAGTCGTGTTTGACAGGGAACATGGGTGTAGAAGAGCTGGATGCCTCTACTCTTCTTCATTTCTCACATCATTACACATGATGAAATGGGGCTGGAATGTGACTCCATCTTAATGGTTGTCCTAACTTTCTCACTTCTCCCTGATGTCTGTAGCACTGCACATTTATCCCAGGTGATAACAGTGTCTAAGGAAAGAACCAAACAAGGCAACGTAAAACATTTTTTTTTGATTTCCAGACTAGTTTCAATCTTAAAAAGCCACACATTAAAATGCTGCAAAACTTTTTTCTATGTGACACAGTGTTAGGTTCTAGAGAAAAATTGTGCCCACGTGTCTGTTAAGAACATTGGTAAAATGAAAAAGACACGAACAGTCATATATGCAAGACTGTCACATGTGGGCTGAAATGTGTAGCATCTAGGGTGCTTTGGGGGGGCAATATTTTCACAAAGTGTGAGTAAAAATATGGTGAACATTTATATATTAAAAACTATGACAGTACAAGGCACGCTGCCTGTCATCTTCTTCCCTGTGCTCTCCCTCATGTAGAAACTCTCATCTAGTCGCCTTCATACTGTCTGCAGTGGTGCTGGAAGTCCCACCCTGGGTGATCAGCTGCACTGCTCTGGCTGCCTCAGGACTGAAATGATTCAGAACATTTACTCTCATTACCTTTTTTAGCTGGGTAAGGGCTGGAGGTTGTACTCAGCCAGATCCAGGGAATAAGTGGCAGAGACATGCTGATAATTCCTTAGGAGACTGGCTCTCAAGACTTTTCTCTTTTATTAGTATATGTTTGTGAAATACAATGACTACCTTCATTCTGGGGCAATGTTAGGTGGACAAAGTACATTTTGCTCAGTTCCCCCTCCACTCCCTTCTCTTTTCATCTCCATAGAGTTCATTCCCCTTTCCTATCATCTCTCTCTCATAAAATTTTGTATGTGGGATTTGTTATACAACTGCCATAGTAAGTGATGTTTCCATGTTTCCTAAGAGCTTGGCTCTACTTGGCTAAGTGCTCACCATGGTCCCAAGAATATAAACCACTTGTTCAGCTTTGCTGTAACACTTGCTAGAACAGGCATCAGAGATCTTGAAGTACTAATGCCTCAACCTTCCAGTGCAGACCGTTTGCCTTTGACCAGACTCGTACCAAGTAGGCTGTGGAGAGATTCCTGCCCAGGGCATAGACGGCTGCTTCGTATCATTCTGTGGGACTCTTCCCCTCCTGATAATTCTATCTCATTATTCCCTTGGAAAATCATACATATATTTGATATTGAATCTTTATCTCTCAAGAACCTCAATATATATTGTGAAATTAATTGTTATCCTGTTAATGCAAGGAAACAAGCTTGATTTTCCATGTTCAGTTTTGCTCACCGTTCCTGAGCCCTGTGGTATTTTGGGAGGATAAGTGGAGACCAAAATATATAGTGTGATTGTCTGCATGAAGGTGGACATTAAAGGTCAGCATCTGTATTTGCAAATAAGCCAACTGATGGGTCTGTAACTATACACAATGTATAAAGAAAAAGAAGGGTGCTGAGAATTCACACAATAGATGTTAACAAATGAATAAAGATTATCAGATTGTTATTCATCTGAGAAGGAAGAGAGGAAAGGATTTGGTGCTTGATTTGTTTTGATGTTAACAAGATGCATTTTAAATGGCTATTAACTTTTGGACTAAATGATTTGCTAGATATCTACAGAACTTACTGACCTAAGAAACACTTCTAGTACATTTGGTTCAGGAGTCCAGAGCTCAGGCCTAAGCTCAGATGGAAACTTGTATTTGATTGTGGTGGGCTCAACAGTGGAATGGAATTTTGTGTGTCTACAAGCATTTGAAAAGACAGTAGAACAAGACTGTACATTAAAACCCTGTAGATATTATAAACTTTAAAAGTAGTTGTTTAAAACTGTACATGACATAAATCTGTACACAGTCATGTGTTGTGTTATATTTGTGTAAAAAAAGCCTAAGGAGCCAGTCACATTGAATGTACATATGATTTGCACAGACCACAGGCTGACAATTTCATGACATATTTCACAAGAGGAGCTCATGAGAGTTAATTTTAATAAGTCTTGATGAGTTTGGAAAAATATGTAAATGGTTAAATGTTTATTTCAAACTTTAAAAAATCTTATAGAAAATTAAATCAAAGAAAAATGAACCCAGGTATTTAGCTGAGACGTGAATTAGTCCTCTTTCTGGTGCTGGGAGAAAATAGTGGTGGAGTGAACTCAACGTAAAGAAGGTTTCTTTAGGGTCATAGAGTTCATTTACTTCCCTCAAGTCAATTAGATGAAGATTAACCATCACAAGACCATATTGAAATACTCACTTAGTACACAGGCTTAGTAATGTGCCTGATATTTTTCTAATATCTGGAAATAATGAGAATACTAAATATCTGAAATGCCAATGCAGAAAATTAAACATTCTTGTTAGTAGAATACTGAGGACCATATGAACAGCTCTTCTGGCCTATTTCTTTGAATGCTTCACATGCACTAATTTCTCTCACCAGCCTCTAAATAGGAAAAGAGACTCGATCTTTGTGTTTTAGCAAAACTTCAAGCCAGTTAGGTGTAAGATTGATTGCTGGTGAGCAAATCAGAATTTTAGATGATAAACATGTCCACTACTTTGCCATCATCTAAATGAAACAGTTTTAGTTGAGAGCATATTTTAGAAATTACTCAAGTGTAACATTAATTAGCTAATGGCTGTTAATTTGGTTATTTTGATAAGGGAAGCTTTCACATAAGCCAGACTACTTACAACTTAGTCGAATAAATTTAACACATGGGATAAACTTCAAAAACCATAAGATTAAAAAAAAATACACACTTGAAATGAACCTTACTTGGAACTTTCAAGGACTACTGCAGCATAAGTGTTCAGGAAACCATCTCAATTAGCAACTGGGATATAAAATCCTGTGCTTAAGGTGCTTCAAATACAGACGGATGGAAAGATCTAACAGGACTGTGGTTGGATGGGTAGAAGGAGATCTTAAAATTTCCTGTCACATTTCAGTTCCCACCAAACACCATTTTGCCTTTTGTTCTTTAGTTTCCAAATATACAGTGAAGAAAATATTATTTGTATTAACTAGGGGTCTTTGGAGAGCAAAAGCAATGGAAAATGTACATATAACAAAGCAAGCACATTGATTAAGTCAGAATGCGGGACCAGACATTGGAGTGTGTAAAGGTGCTCTACACTTGGGGAACTCAATAAAACAGAAGGCTCAGAATAAGGTGGCTGCGCCAATGTCCATATAAAGAAGGCCTGGAAGCTCACTGGGAAGTCTCTGCCATGAGTCTATTTTAAAGCCTGAAGAAACTGGAGACCACTGTCCACAGGTCAAGAAGCAAAATTGTACAAACTCTACCTGAAGAGCTCTTCAAAAGCATGCGTCCCCTACCTTTTTCCTTCCCCATTTTATCCACCCTCCCAGGGAAACAAACCTATTGGTTGGCGCCACTCAGTCACCATGGGTTCTCACAGCAGTCGCTGGATGGAGGGCAGGTATACTGCACAGACACACCAGGAGCGACACTTTACTTATGTGCTAGGTATATGACATCATCGGTCAGTATGACATCATCTGTGGTGGTCATACTGTCGATGTAAGAAAAGTAGGCAGAGTTGAGTGAGAAAAGATGGACAACTCTAGCCAGAAATGTCCATGGTCTAAACAAAGTTTATTTTGATTTCCTTCTTTAAATTAGTTTAAAACAACTGAGAAACTCTTTCCCTTCTATTGTCACAAGTTCCTGTGTAGAATATTTTTCACCTCTTTTTAACAGGGGCTTATTGCTGCTGATACTCATCCTGCCATCCTGGTTGAGGACACTGATACCCCCTCCCACAGATGAAGGGACCAGAGAGGTGGGTCTGTTCAGATCACGTGGTGACTGGGGTTACCTTTGTTTTAAAATGTGACCTTCGGCAATCAAACACCAGCAGTCATAAGGCTCCTCTATCATGAGGTGAAAGCATCTTTATTAATAGAAGGACAAGGAGTATGAGAATAATGGAGAAAGATGTCAATGAAAGTCACCAGGCAGAAAAGTGAGACACTGTTTTCTGGCAATATGTATATGTGTGCTGGTGTGTGTGTATTTGTATGTGTGTATATGTATATACACATACATACATACATATTGTATAGCTGGCTGATTCCAGTACCCACTGAAGGTCAAAGGCCTGGAAATTCACTGCAGGTTTTTCCTGTGAGTCTGACTGAGAAGCTGAAGAAACTGAGATGGAAATCCAAAGGCAGGAGTAAAGGCCAGAGGGATTCCCAAACAGCAACATCTCTTTCTTCTTTCCCTTTCTACTCCACCCAGGCTATGATACTATTGGTTGGTGCCACCCACATCCGGGGCGGGTCTTTCCCCCTTACTTCCTAGCCTGCATGTCAATCACCCACATACACATATAGAACTTCAGTGATATATTCAGTGTATACATATACATATATATATATATATATATATATATATATATATAATACATATACATACATACATAGAACAAAGAACAAAGAAATCCTCAGAAGACTTACAAGGCAGTGGCTTGAGCTCCAGTTTTCCTTGAGAGGAGTTGTTGCAGCTAAGATTTTATTGTGTTAAATTTTCCAAGAAAAAAGTTTGATTGGTCACTATTTCTGATGTATTTCTTTTGTGATTGATAAAACAATAGGTCACCTTATTACTTCATTAATGCATAATACTGATAGATTGTGTAGGCACCTGAAAACATTGAATATGTACCATAGAGTAAGTCTGCCTGCACCGGGAGGGGAAGAACAACAAATACTTCCGTGGGTTCAACTTAAACTTGTAAAGTAATAGGACTGAATATGAAACACAAAACTGATTATAAATGTTGTAAAACATTCTACTGTCTCAGGTTAGCCATTTAAACAATCCATATGTAGGAAAGGACTTTAGCAATTAAAGCTGCTCGGTCAGTCTTGATATGTAAGAGGCAGGGACATATTCAGTTACATTTGAAGCTTCTAAAATTTTATATTGTTTTAGTAATTTGCAAGATCTCTTCATAAAAATGGGAAAAAATAAAAATCCATAAACAGGCAATATTTAAAATCAATGTCAATATTACATCTAGAACAGCTAGAAAGAAAAAAAAACAGTATTTTGCTTAATCATTTGCTTTACCCCATTATACATCAGTTTAAACTATTAGTTTGATTAATAATTCTGAAAAAGGTATAAGCTAAGACTTTGAAATTGAGTCACTTATTCGAGGAATTCAAACAGACTTTGTATCATTGACACATATACTGAGCTACCTTTGTTTCTACCATATTATTCTTTTCCTCATTGATTAGTTGATAATACATATGGGTAAGTCTGTATATTTGATCTTGTATTTATATTTAATGGGTTGGTAGAAACTTTGCTGTTCTGTCTGGAAATTCCAGATTTTCTCAACATAACATACATAAAAACTCTCAGACATAAGGGGTGAGTGGGTACATAATAGTTACAAGGGCATAACTGGACCCTCATTTCTGTGCTTTGTGATTGTGCTAAGATTTAATGCCCTATAAATATAGGGATAAATATAGGTATTCTTATTCATCCCATTCAATAATCTGTGTCATATATGATGCATCTCTCTATCTATCTATCTATACATATATATACATATACATATATATATCCACATTCAGCCATGTAATGCATATGTATGTGCATATTGTGTGTATTTGTGTCTGGAACTGAATTTCTACTTCAAGTGCCAATAAAAACTGAATCTTCACACAAACTCATATTTCTAGTGATTGGAAGAATTGCACCCCCCCCACACACATTTCCAGCCTTCTGTGGTTGCTATGTTTCTCAGGTCCTTTGATACCAGGGCTGTGGTTTCCATTCAAAACAAGATTCTACTTGTAGCCTTTACAAGGTTCTGGGATTGGAGAAGTCAGCACGCACTGAGCGAGAAGCCTTTCTGGTCCCAGGGGACAGCCCTGCCCCCAGAAACATGATCACACAAGTTTCTCTAGTTAGTTTTCTCTTGAGGCCAGAAAAAATAGAGACTATAAGTATAATTATGCAGGGAATGCAAAGACAGCCTTAAGCGTTAGAAGGGGAAGAGTTCACAGTGGCCACTGCGCACTGGACAGCGGCTGATTCCAGTACCCACCGAAGGTCAAAGGCCTGGAAACTCACTGCAGGTTTTTCCTGTGAGTCTGACTGAGAAGCTGAAGAAACTGAGATGGAAATCCAAAGGCAGGAGTGAAAGCCAGAGGGCTTCCCAAGCAGCAACATCTCTTTCTTCTTTCCCTTTCTACTCCACCCAGGCTATGATACTATTGGTTGGTGCCACCCACATCCGGGGCGGGTCTTTTCCCCTCACTTCCTAGCCTGCATGTCAGTCACCCACATACACATATAGAACCTCAGTGATATGGTAGGCAAATTAGCATATCACAACTAGCAATTTCAGAAATGAAAACAGAACATCCTGTACTACCAAGCTCATGTGCACAGAATTTCCAGGTCAGATTTTCTTGTTGAATCCATGAAGTCAAAGTAACTCTTTCTAATCAATAAAGATAAAAACTGATATAATAGGGAATTTTCATAGCAGAAAGAAAAAATAGTCTTCATTAGTTATAGGTACAATAATTCAATTCTGCACCTATTTCAACACCTATATGACCATACGAACATATTTCTAGCTTCCTTGAGGAAGGAAAGAGTTTATTGTAAATTTGTTCCTGAGCCCCAAGGTACACAATAACAGGGGTCTCAGGTCCATAAGTTTTAGAAACAATGCATTCCACCTGCAGGTTTTTAGATAAATAGCTGAAAGCCACTAACAAGTGATTTGCATATTATCTCTTCCTTAGTTCTTCCCAGAATCAGGTATATATGCCTGGCTCTTAACTCCTATTCTCCTCTTAAAATTCTTCTAGACAATCCACACAGAACTCATATACTTTGCAAAATATTATTATGTGAAAATTTTTTCATAGTATATTTTTCCATATTTTGTTTATTATTAATATCATTATTTTTATAGAGGTAGGGGTTGAGCCCAGGGCCTTGTACATACCAAGCACAATCCATTCTTCTCAGCTATATTCCCAACCCTGTATAATTTAATTTTATGTTATCTAGGAGACAACATATATGCTATGAATCAGTTGATTTTTTAAATCTATGATGGCTTTGAAATAAATAGTTTGGAACTAATGTACCTTCAAATTTGTGCCTTTTCTACCAACTCTAAATGGCGGAGTGATGACTTTAATTTGCATCATACCATCTGTTATGCGTTTGGGAACAGATTTTATATTCACTGTAGGTTCAGTCAGTACTCATTACTTCATGCTGTATTTTTCACAATGCAGAGTAAACAAAATTATTTTTAAAAATAGCCAGAAGGAGTTTAAATTGAGGCATTGTCTTTTCTTCCTTCTCTTCCAGTCTTCAGTAGTTTCTTAGAGAGTTAACTTTTAAGATCCATCTACTGATTTTGACTTGTGTGAGGTCTTGTGTTGTGGCTTCCTACATAAGCCCTCCCATGAGAAGAAAAACAGTTCCACTAAAATTATCAGGGAAATTATCTCGGGGCTGTACCCTTATTTTATTTCAAAAACACAATAAGAAATATTTTCAACTATTTCAAAATTTCATTGAGTAAAATGAATTGCATAGAAGAGGATTTTTTAAACAATGTTGGGAACAAACTTAAGGCATATTCTTGGAGCTACAATTCCAGTCTTATATGTTTGTTTGTTTATTACTCATTTATTTATTTCTAGTGAGATAGCATGTTGCCAAAGCACTGTGTTACCCACACTGGGTTGAAACATGCTACTTCAGCCTCTCTTCTCTCTGAGGTTAGGGGTGTATACCCTAAACCAAGACTGAAGTTGCTAAATCTATAAAGTTTCCAAAACAGCTGAATTTAACCCCAAAACAATGTAAACATTTTTTTACTAGTTAGTTTACAAAATATCTCTTATTTGTTTAAAATATTTTAAATTTTTTAAAATGTGCAGTGAAATCTTAGATCTTACTTCAAGAGGTTAGAATCCTGCCCCATGTGGGCCAAATTATGAATAACACTGCTATTATGGAAATGTGTAATTGTTTGATCCTGAACAGTGTAGTACCATAGTTTGAAACCATTGTTTCCCTGCTGATGTTGGAAGTCCAAGTTGGATGCTGACAGAATGCTGACATTTGACTGTAGAGAATGTGGCCAGTGGAATAAAACTATGACACTTGTCTATACAAAGCTTCTGACAGTTCCCATGACAGGCTGTTTCTGAATAAAGGACTACAGTGCATGACATTTATTTTTCTTTAATGAACCTAAGCCTTTTCACTGTGATTACATATTTCTTCTAAAAACAGTAGATTAGATAATGCAATATGTTACTGAACTGAGACCATATATCTTGAAGTGCACAGTTTAGTGGAGTAAATAAATGAGATTCTGGCCCAGTAACCTAACAGTGTTTTGATTCTATGGAAATTCTGAATGTGAATTTCATGTTTGTATTATCAAAATTACTCCACCTCCTTCTTAGGGAAATTTATGTGTTGATTATATGTACAGTTTCTTGATTATAGGTATATGTATATATATGGAACTATTCACACATACAATGAAAGTAATTCATGATAAGCTTGTGATTACTTGTGTGCCATTATCACTCACATCAGACTATTTGTGAGCCTTCTCACACCATTATACAATTACTGCAAAGAAAATACTCCTGATATATCAGAGCATCTCTTCGGCTGGCTCCAGTCAGTTGGATTTTTATGACAGAACCATGTGTTTTGAAATTCCATGGTATGCAAATTCATGCCAATTTGATATCTAAACTTCCAAAATATGACACATTACAGAATCTTCAGTTTCTCAATCCTGAGAGCACATAAGCTACACCTGGCCAGAGAAGGGTGTTTTATTGCAGTAGTCTGACTTCTGGAGGAGGCTGTGGTCTAGCTCTCCCCCTTCCTAGGAGAGTGCAGTTTTTACACAATGCATGGATTGGAAGGGTGGATTTTTTTTTTAAATAATCCTACAAATTTCTATCTCATTCATGTACTTTGTTCTCCTACTTTAGTTCAAGTTTGAATTAATTCTAGAATAAATTCTCCTGGATTATACTCTTTTTCACCTTAGTGAGAAAGTCAGTAAGATAATTGATCAGTTGGGTGAAAGGACTAAAGTTCAGTAAAAGAGTCTATGTAAGATTTTGCTTCTTATATACTAACAAATATATAAATATGTTGGAAAATTTTATCGAAGATGTTATTTTAGTCTTTTAGTAAAAATTAAAAGTAAATTAACATATAATTTTCCCAATATCTAGCGAGAAAAGATATTGCTCTTAGGAATTTAAATTCTTCCTTCTCTTGTATTTGAATACTACATGCTTTTTATCATAGTCTGGCCTGGAATATGTAGTGAGTTCAGGGCTAGGATGAACTACAAAGTGAGACCCTGTTTAAAAAAAAAAAAA
>PVIR01045959.1:0-10466 GCA_004026965.1 Petromus typicus
TCTTCTACAGAATGGAGTATTACTCTGTCATAAAAATGATAACTTTGAATCATTTCTACTTAAATGGACATACCTTGAGGATATCCTCATAAGTGAAATAAATAGGGCACAGATAGGTACATATCGCATCTTTTCTCTGGCACAGATAGGTACATATCACATCTTTTCTCTGGTATGAGAAAATAAAGATGTAAATGGGTCCTAGAATTGTATGTTATATATTGTGAAATAGAAAATGCTCAATGTAAAATAGGAAGAAGGGGGAAAAATGATGAGATTGTAACAAAAAAGTAAGAAAACAAATTTTATGTATATGGGGGGCAGTAGGGTGGGTAGGGCTGTGGGAAAAAAAATGAGAATTAAGTTGTGTCTTATACTGGTACAAATCCCCATTATGGAGTGCAATCATGATGCGTATATGTAATGTACCAATAAAGATTAAAAAATTTTTAAAAAAATAGAAAGACTGCATAGAAAGACCAGTGTTTAGAAAATATTTAGTTAAAATCAATTTATTCCCAAGAAAGTTGGTCCTCTCAGATCTTTTGATGAAGATCCTCATTTTCACAGCAAAGTAGTTAATAGTAATAGTGAAGTGAACTTAGTAGAGGAGGTAGAAAATGTTGACAGTTATTCTCTTGGACTTTTAGACATATGCTACATATACCATTGGGATTTAGGAGGTGAAGGGGCACTATGGCTTGTTTTGAGATGTCTCTCAAAGCCTCATGTGGTCCTAGGTGAGGCTTTATCAGGGCTCATTGAATCTATACTGTATGGTACTAGGATTAGTGCTGAATCAGGACACTGCTTATTTTAGCACCACCCTAACCTTAGTAGTCTGAAAAAGGTCAAAGAGGCAAAAAGATGCTGTTAAAGCCCCTTGTTGATTTTCCTACTGTGTGCTTTCCATGAACTGTTTTTTCTCAGTGATGTCCCTCGGCTGTACCACCTGACTAGGAATCAGCTGATGATGGACTGAAATTTCTACAAACTGTGAGCTAAATAAACCTTGATCCCTTTAACTTTAGGTGTTAAGTATTTTGTTTCAGCAACAATAAAATAACAAACACAAGGAGTCTCAAGACTAGTAAAATTTTTCTTTGCAGAAGAAATTAAATGCTAACAAGTCGGTCATAGCTTCCTCAATCTCTTCTCCCCTCCCACAAACTTAATTGACTATTGCAAGTTTTTAGTGTTTAGGTAACAATCAGAAAAATATGTATGCATTATATATTTGCATATATATATATATAGGAGCTTTACTTTAACCAAAGCCTTGAAAAACTTTTTCTTTGGATCAAACATGGGAGTACACCAAGTAATGTCATCTGAACTTGCAAAATGAAATATTAGTCCTTCAATTTCATTATTATTTAAACACAAGAATCAGGACCAGCTTAACTTTACCTTTTGCTTTTATCTGCTTGATTTTAAAATTTTCGTAATGATAAAAGGCTGCCTTTCTAAGAAAATCAATGGAGTACTATGGAGACTGTAAGTAATTTGAATTTCCTTACAATATTCCATTTTATTAACAGACCACAATTTTGTTGTAGTTTCTGTCCACCATCCAGATATAAATCAATTTCTTTTTATTTTTTTCACTATTTTCTGACTATAGTATAAAAGCATTTTTACCATCTGGAAAAAAGTTTTCTAAACTAATGAAATAAATATGTCAGAGGGATTTTTCCCATTTTATGTTTTATATAGTTCTCTTCTCAGTTCATATTCTCATTACACTATCAACATTCTAGGGTGATAGTATCTCATTAGTGTTGAATTGCATATCTCTGTAAACTTGAGCCATGGTACTTTATGGCTTGTATGATACTGTTACTCCAGGGAATTATATTTCCTAACTTTATTTGGTGAGATTAAACTTTGGTTTGTGGGATTAATCGGAAAACATAAGCCAGGAACTTCTTTTATCTACCTTTGTACATCTTACAAATGGAGTAATTACAGATAATTCCATTTCTTTTTTTCTGTCTTGGCTCATGCAAAAAGGGCCAGTGCTCCCTCCATCCCAAGAGAGGCTCTACTTTGGCACCTGGCTTCTCTCCTCTGTGGACCCTCAGATTTCATCATACCTTGAGTGTTTTTGAGCCATATGTGAATGACAGGTTTCTCAAGACTGGCTCATTTACAACTTTTTCCTCTTAGCTGTGACCCTTGGCTCCCATGGCAGCCCAGCCCTTGGGGCTCACCTGTATCTATATCGCAGAAACTGCCTGCAGGTGTTTATTCTTTAAACGTAGCCTTGTCTCCATCTCAGTCTTTGTTTCAATGGGGTCAGTCATCTCTTGATTGCTTTCTGTCCATCACCCCATTCTTCTTTACTTTCCAACTTGCTTAGAATTTATATTCTATGTTTTCAGTCTCCCTTTGAATAGTCTAAAGTTTTTAAATCCTATGTAAGTTCTCCCACATATGCTTGATAAAACTCCAAGCCTAGATGAATTCAACTGTAAGTCTTCTATACCTGAATTTAGCTCATTAGAAAATTTCTTCTGCAAGTTACTTTTTTGTAGCAGTTAAAACTGTAATGTTGAAAGAAGCAGGGTGTATTTGAATCCAGTCTCCAGTATGGTGAGAGCTCTTTGGGGAGCACTACTTCTATGGAGTCTCAGGGGAGGTGGCCGTGTTGTGCTTGGAGGTCTTTCTGGTTTATGGTACCATCTCAGGCATTAACTGAGTAGCAGAAACGTTTTAATGGGCTGGGAAAGTTGTTTGGGCTCTAGTTACATGACTAGGTTTGGGGAAAAGGTTAAATTCCAGCAAGGGAACAGGAAGGCTCCAGAAGAAAGTGAGCTAGAGGGTGAAGTACAGAGTCCGCAGCAAGAGGGATGTTAGGGGAGGGCACACATCAGGTCTGGTTTCCTGAACTCCCACAGGCAGATCAGTCTCGGCTATCCTACTTCAGGACTGATTCCACGCCAACCTTCTTTGTGCCTCTTAGTTTCAAGTATGGGTAGAGCTGGGAGTATCAGTATGTGGGGTCGGTGCTGCTGCAGGGGTGACAGTGCAGGGTGTCCTTACTGGTGGAGCAAGAGAATCATTGGGATCAGCCAGTGAAGAGCTTTGTCCAAATCCCTCCCTGATGGGAAGCCCTGGAAAGGAGTGACCTAACTGTGGAATCAACTTACATAGAGACTGAATAAATATGAAATATTCATATATCTTTTTCAGTTTTGATATTGTATGATTTTTTATATAGTATTACTTAGTATTATTTCATAATGTTATTTCACTGATCCACAAGGGAAGGGACTGTTAAGCCAAAAGAATAATTGTTGGTTTGTTGGGTGAGGGTTGTACTTTATAGAAATCTTTGATGTGGGGATACTTCCTCGAGTAATTAGTGGCCTCTTGGTTCTCTCCCCTGCGTGCTAATCTGGTTCCACAACATTCAGGGAAAATAAACTAATTTTAGTATTAGCCTAATCAAAACACAGGAAGACAATTCTGCTGTAATAACATAATATGGTATTATCCAAAGCTTAGTATATTTGTATCCTGCTTTAGGCAAATTTAATATGTTAAAAGATAGTTACATTAAAAAATCAATTGGAGGATAGTTATTTGCTTTGCAAATTTTTCATTATACGGTTTCTGTAAAACAAAAAAAGAGCAAGTTTCCTCTAGGGCATTTAAAATCTGATTTGGTGTATTAAATCTGATTTCGCAAGTGCATTTATCCTGATTAATAATCAAGTGGGACTAGTTAATAGGGATAAATGCATGTTTTTTGTTGTTTTATTTTTGCTTTGAACTTGAGCTTTAAAATGCCAGTGTAAGTATGGAGCTCAGCATACTGGCCTTGGTAGATCAAAAAGCTGGTTTATTAAGTCAAGCTCAGCATTAGGTGACATGATGCTGAATCATGAGGATACAGTTTGAGCTTCAGTTAATGGAAGTCGGAGGTGCGCAAGCAGAGTGGGAGATAGTCCACATAAGTCAGAGCTGGGTACTTCCTGCCCTGCCCCATGGGGACTTAACCAATGCCTAGCTGTGCAGACAGTGACTAGAGGATGTGAGGAGAGAGGAAAGTAGATGCACCTCTAGAGCAGATAGTCATTGAAATAAATCAGACACCCAAGCTTAATATCACATGATTTCTCTCAATGAGAAATCCACATAGAGCAAAATAAAATATAATAGAAAGTAGGGAGATAGATCATTCTCAAATGAGAAGATTAAAGATGGCAGGAGTGACGAGGAAGTGGTAAATGTCACGCAAAAAGGACCTAAATACGTTATCTCCATGCACCAACTCCACACAAAGAATATAAACAGTATGTAGTACACATATATACTAAGAGAGAAAAATGTGGCACACCTGTAATCCTGGCTTACTAGGAGGCTGAAGCAGGAGAATTGTAAATTCCTGCTCAGCAAAGGCAATTTAACAACTTAGTGAGGCTCCATCTGAAAATAAAAAGACAAATAGTGGGGGTATAGCTCAGTGTTAGGTCCTGGGTTGAATTTCTATATCACAAGATGGAAACAAGACAGACACACAGAGACCCAAGGGAGTAGCCACTTGGAGCAAGCGAACTGCATTTATTGTTTATTACTGCTCAGGCTTTTGATTTGAGGTCGGAGTTACAGGGAGGCAGTTTCCTCTGCTTCACATTTATCAAGTTTATTTCTTTTTAAAAAAATTATCTTTATTGGTACATTATGAATATACATGATAATCGCATTCAACATTAAGAGTTTGTACCAGAATATGACATGACTTGATTCTCATTTTTTCCTTTCCCCCCACCCCCTATATACACAATCTGTTTTCTTTTTTCTTTATTATTACCACATTTGTTTCCCCCCCGTTATTTACCCTTACACTCTTTCCTTTAAATATTTTCTACTTTGCAATATCAACTATACATACTACAACTCATTTACAACTTCATATTCTCATATCAAAGAAAAGATATGATATTTACACATTTGTGACCTGTTTATTTTGCCTATGAATATGTCCTCAAGGTACATCCATTTGAGTATGAATGACTCAATCTTACAATTTTTAATGGCAGAATAACACTTCATTCTGTAAAAGAACCACCTCTTCTTTATCCAGTCTCCAGTTGATGGACATCTGGGTTGTTTCCAAGACTTAGCAATCACAAACTGAGCTGTTATAAACATGGATGCACATATGTCACTATGAAATGACTCTTTTAATTCCTCTTTTTATTTTAGTGCAAGGTAAATGCTAAACTGGTGCCTTCCTTGGCTCCTCCCACTGCCTGATCAGCCTGAATTGCACTGTCAGGTGAGCTACTGAGGTGTTGTTATTTGGTACTTACACCTGTGAATCACTTATTATGTCGGACAGTGCTCTCAGCATTGTGCAAACACCATCTCATGCCATTGTTATCAACAATCCCAAAGTTGGCTTTGTATATGTAGATGCTACAAAAAAACATTTTGTAGATGTGAATACTGAGGCACGGAGTCATTAAGTGACCTGCAAAATCAACACAGTCAGTGCCAGAGTCGAGTCACAGTGAGTGGTTTGCTTTTCATTTTAGGGAATGTCTTGAGGATTACATTATGCTTGAATTATGAATGTGGTTGCTGCATTCCTGACATATTACTGAGTTGTTTGAAAATGACTTTTAGCTTTATTTTAGTGATGATTTAAAGCGTTTCTTATCTGGGATGAGTTCCTGACCTGCTTGGATTATATACATGTTTTGGTATAAAATAAATTAAAATTTTGCTTTTTGCTTCCTGTGACCTAGATTATTTCTAAATAATAATTTCAATGATCTTAATAGTTTTACTTTATCAGCCCAACATCCTCCCATTTGTAAATTATAATATTTAAAGAAAAATGACATCTCTCATGAGTGCTCCCTTCACAAGCCTCTGTGATCACCTTATAACTGCAAGATCTCATGTTGAAGCGCAGTGACAGAGAATAATTGTTCTCTTCCCCAAGTTTGAACTCCCTGACAGGGTAATCTCAGTACTGGAGATGATGTGAATTATCAAACGCACAGTGTTATTTGCTGCTTCTTTGACTCAAACCTCAGAAGCCTCATCTGGTACCAGCCAGCTGGCACACCCTGTAGCAGCCTTCTTAGTGTTTATATGACTGGTTTTAGAAGAAGAAAATGCTACGGGTTCTATATCTCCTCAAATAAACACCAGTTAAACCCCTGACTTTCAAAAACTAATGCAATTTATCCTTCTCTGGTCATCAGACTGTAACTGTTTCTGCTGTTACATAGATACTACTATTTAGCTCAGATGACTATGGTTTTCCCTATATTAAGTAAACAAACATAATTCTAGAATACAGAATAATTGTATGAAAAAAATTAAAAAGGCTATACTTTCAGGGGTCATTTCTATAGTATGTGAAAAAAATAAAATTATCAACTACTTAATCCACATTCCAGTTTTTACATTTTTAGTGGTGTAGTTAAATGATTTTAGATCTGAAGAAGTATCATTGAACAATTAAAATACACTAATAATGGTATTTACTTATGTGAAGAGAATCTTTTATTCTTTGGTGCTGAGCCCAGGACCTCACATATGCTGGGTAAGTGCTGCACCACTGAGCTAGTCCTCAACCTCTTAAGTGAACAATTCAGTGGTCTAATAACGATAACACAAAATGACAGAAAAATTCCTTGGAGACATGCTTCACAAATGGCATCACTTTTGCAATTTTATTGCATCTATAACAAGAAAAAAACTTTAACAAGCGGAGGTTGAGACTGTGGGGAGACTGGAAAAATTGGCCAGGATCATAAACATGATAAAGAGAGGGGTCAACTGCCAGTGGGAAAGTCAACTCCCCTGTCCCTGGGTGACACAAAGGGAAGTCTTTGGATGTTTTTGTTATGGGTATTGAATAGCATCAGTAGCATGTATACTGGTCACCTCCAGTGGATAAGGAAATGAAAGGCTTGTTTCACGTACAAATGGAAGTAAGATCAGTACTGGAGAGCAAGGAGACCAAATGGGGGAGACTGGGGGGAACCTTCCCAGGATATGTCCTGGGTTCAACTTATTCAGAGAGAGGCAGAAGACTACCAAAGAAGACCAAGGATGCAAAGTCCAGAGTCATCCCAGGAAGGGATAAAGACACGAGGAGCACGTGCGAGGCAGGTGTCTTCTGGCGAGTCTCAGGAGCACTGTGGAGGCTCTAACCCTAAGTCCAAAGTTGTCAGCTGCATGGATTAGAAACCCTGACCGTGATGTCTTAATGGTAAAGAGATTTGTTTGGTACATAGATGAAAAATCTGCAGCTGGGTGGTGGGTGCTGATTCAGGGACTCAGCAGTGTCAGGTCTCTGATTCTTTGAGGGCTACTCCGCTGCCAGCTGTCACATTAACAGGAAGAAGGAATGAGGCTTGTCCAGTGGAACTGTGTCATGAGAAAAGGAACAATGGAAGAAGCTGGAAATAGAGCTTGGGTCATTCAAGCAGCACTGTCTGAAACATCATTGTCCTCTGGCAGCTAATTTTTATGCTCTGTGGAGAGGAATGTCCCTTCCTACCCCTCCGCATTTCAAAGTGTGGAAAAAGGTGTGTGAGTGTGTGTGTGTGTGTGTGTGTGTGTGTGTGTGTGTGTAAAATACTTCATGGCAAATTATTTCCTGAGCATTAATAAAATTAATGGACTATATTGCCCTGTAATGATGATAATAATAATGATATTAATAATAGGTAACAGTACAGTTTTCTATATCTCTATCTCAGATTTAATTACATAAATACAGCATATGTATTAGTCTCTTTCCTGCTTCTATAATAAAATTCATATGGCTAGTTTCTTATGAAAAAAGCAGTTCATTTAGCTCACAGTACTGGAGACACAAGGGCATGTTGCAGCCATGGCTCAGCTGTCATAAGCACCTCATGGAAGATGTTCTCACAGCAGTAAAGGTGTATGAGAGAGGGAGAGATCACTAGTGATACAGGATATCAGAGATGTAGGAGAAGGGCTGGGCGTGTGGGGGGATTTCAGAGACACCTGGTCTCACTATCTTTTTTTTTTGAGACAGAGTCTCACTTTGTAGTTGAGGTTGGCCCTGAACTCAGTATGTAGCCCAAGAAAGCCTCAAATTCACAGCAATCTTCCTTGCTCTGCCTCCCAAGTGCTGGGATTACAGGCGAGAGCCACCACACCTGGCATTGTGGTATGTGGTTACCGGGGAACAAACTTGGGCCCTTGTGCTTGCTAGGAAGACGCTGGAACCACTGAGCTAGTTCCCCGGCCCCTCCCATCTTTTAATACCACCACCTTAGTGACCAAGCTTCTAACACATGAACCTTTTGGAGACAAACCAAATCCAAAAGCAAACCGTATTAGAATACAAATCACTTAAAAAAAATCCTGTGGACAATATTCTAAGATATTATTTTTCCTATTTTGCATATTGGTGTAAGTCCTTGCAGTGATTAAGTGAGCTACCCAACTCCTCATGTCTAGCAGGTGGGGAGCCTGTTGTCCTGCAGTTTGGATGCAGTCTCCTCACTGTACTTCAGTTCTTCTGCCTCTTTTCCTCTCTGAAGTGTGACACTTACCTCCACCAGGATTCTCAGTTTTATTATCATTGTTGTTCCCCCCTCACATTATTTATTTGGTTCTTTAAGAACTAAAAACTGTGTAAACATGGGCATTTGCCCCATTTTCAACAACTAATGTCACTGCTAGAAAATGATATTTGCCCAGATTAAAGGGAAGTGTGCAACACTGCATCCAAATAGCATGAGGCTGGCAGGAGAGAGCTGCCACATTAACTTCACATTAATTGGTTTCATCAGTTTTGAAGAGTCCAGAACAGATTAAAAGCCATCAGGGAAACCAATATGCATGGTTCAGGTTGGAGATATAGGACTAATTTAAAAGGTAGGCAGTTGAATGATTCCAGTTTATACATAACTTTAAGTGAAATTATTTTGTCACCTGACTGAGCCAGACATATTTCCTGCTGGTGTTTTTATTCTGTGTTAATAACTTTGAACATCCAGACTACATAGTTAATTTTTTTTTATAGACTGAGGCAAAATTTCACAAAAATGCCAATACTAATATCATAGTTTTCACCTATGAAGATTGAGTAAAAATCTGTGTGGGGCCAGGGATTTAGCTCAGTGGTTCCAGTGCCTGTCTTGCAAGCTCAAGGCCCCAGGTTTGATCCCTGATAACCACTTACAATACTGAATGTGGAGACTCATGCCCAGCAGCAATCAGTACCACATACCACAGTGCTGGGCATGGTGGCTTACACCTGTAATCCCAGCATTCAGGAGGCAGAGGCAGGAGGATTGCTGGGATATGAGTTTGAGGCTGAGCTCAGGGCCAGCCTGAACTACAAAGAGAGACCCTCCCCCACAAAAAAAAGAAAAAAATCTGTGTGTGTCAGTGTGAGTGCACAAGAATAAAGCAAATAACTTAACTGGTTGGTGACCAAAAAATGTTAAATATTTTAAATTAATACAAAGAATAAAGAAACAGCCAACATATAAATTTGCCTGATATGATGATCTATAATTGGAGAAAACATATAATTTGCTGGAAAAATAAGTTTGCTAGAAGACTTGCTAGGTCCCTGTCCTCAGTTGGTCTTTAATTGGCCCTTTTGATGCTCTTTTCATTTTCCTTCTCCACCTTGATTACACTGTGGTATTTGATCATATAGTTTATTGTGTTCCAAAGGAAAATCCCATGTCATAGGTTCATAGTTTTGCTGGAAATTTTGAATGAGAACATAGAATCCTGGGTGGATAGGATTTATCTCAGAGATCTTTTCCTTCAATATCCATCAATAGATATGACCCATGATATATTTAAATGAGTGTCTTAATAGCCATGCTGACTATGATTTAAAGTAATTGTGGTTCATGTAGAATCAAAGCTATACATACTTTGCATATTAGACCTAAACATTGCATTAATTCTTCCAGGCCTGTATGTGTTCCTTTTGCCTGTAGGCTAACATCCAAGATCTTTTGCACTAAGCTCATCAACTAGCAAATGGTCCTACTTCCTTTTTTTTTTTTTTAAGGTTTTTTGAGACAGAGTCTCGCTTTGTGGTTCAGGCTGGCCCTCAGCTCAGCCTCAAACTCACATCACAGCAATCCTCCTGCCTCTGCCTCCCAAGTGCTGGGATTACAGGCGTGAGCCACCACGCCCGGCACTGTGGTATGTGGTATTGGTTGCCGCTGGGGTGAGTCTCCACACCCAGTATTGTTATGTGGTTACCGGGGATTGAACCCGGGTCCTTGCACTTGCAAGACAGGCGCCGGAACCACTGAGCTATATCCCCGGCCCAAATGGTCCTACTTCTGTGGAAAGACCTTCTTACCTTCTACAATGCAGGACCATCTAAGGCTCTTTTCACATATCATGATGTGGGTTAAGTCTTTCCTTTCCTCATGTGCTTACCCCTAATTGAAATAGCAAGTTTTCACCTTTCACTTGGTTCA
>PVIR01045960.1:0-10471 GCA_004026965.1 Petromus typicus
AAGGTGAAAGGGGACAATGTTGAGATTGTAACAAAAAAGTAAGGAAACAAATTTTATATATATGGGGGGGTGGTAGGGTGGGTGGGGCTATGGGAAAAAATGAGAATTAAGTTGTGTCTTATACTGGTATAAATCCCCATTATGGAGTGCAATCATGATGTGTATATTTAATGTACCAATAAAGATAATTTAAAAAAAAGAGGTAAATATATTTAACCTGAATTAATCATTACAATATATATATATATATATATATATATATATATATATATATATATATACACACACACACATATGTGTGTGTGTGTTAAACATTACCGGGTACCCTATAAATATTTACTTTACTAATATTTATAGCATTTATGCTTTTGTATATCATTTAAAAATAAAATTCTCAAGCATTAACTATTTTTTCTAAATTCTTTTTTTATGATATATAACACTCGCACAAATATAGCTTAATTCAAGATCAATATTACACAGTACATTTTTCATAGTATTGTATTTTAACTGACAATTTTTTCATTTATTTTTATTTTTGTTCATGAATTACTTTAATCTTACATGATCTCCTTTATGGACAGCACACTTATATTTTACATGTTATGATAGAAAATAAGACAGAATTTTTGAAGGATTGTCTACTAGATTTTCTTGGAGATTTTGTGGAAGAACTAAGCTGTAAATAAACCACAATACATATAAATCTGAACATTGCAATCTTAGAGGTGATTTAAGTTTCTACAAAAGATGATTAGAAAAGGAAATTTAATAATGATAATATTATACATTAGGTAAAAGTCCAAAAATAATAAAAGATAAATGTTGGAACTTAGGTAAAGGAATAAATCTATTTTGTAGCATCTACCCACTCTATACCATTTTCCTCCTGAAACTGCCTTCACATAAATAACAACTCGTATATTTTTCTTCTTCTCCATGGAAACCTACTTTTCTCTAACAGCAATTCCACAAAAGCTAATTATTGCCACAAAGATATATAGTATAGGGAGGTACTGATCTTGACAATACTGTGAAAATTGAAAATACTTTGTAGAGGACTATTGGTTTAGATCAACTTTGTGTCAAATGCTCAAAAATGATATCTTAATATAATGCAAATAGGTAAATATTTCTGGACTATTTAGTATACTAACCACTTTGAAAGAGTCAATTGCTCACTCTTCTAGGCTGGAAGACATAATATATCCTTTGTGTGACAGAGAATTTTTCTGCAAATAAGCAATAAAATCTCAAATGTTACAGGTGAAAATATGGTTGCATTGATCTAAAAATACTTAACTGACTTAGACATCCAGAAAACAGAAAAATAATTATTCTGGTCAAAGGTTAATTTGCTGTACTGCAGTATTTGGCAGCAAGAAATAATCATTTTTTTGGTACTGCAACTGTGTATCAAGTCCAGCAGTGGGTGTGCAGTTGATTATGTGCCAGTGGCAGGCTGCTGAGATGCTATTTTAGCTGGGGGCAGCTTGCAGTTATTATAATGATTTGACACCTCTGCCCAAATTTAGATTCAGGAAAGTTGAAATCTCATTTTTAAGAATAGTATCTGAGGTGTGAGGTTGTATGTGCTTCTGGAATATTTTCCTTTGTAGGGGCCTGCCTTTGGGAAGTGATGAGGAAAAGATCATATGAGTTTGTACATATTTTAGATTCTTCCACCGGTGATTATCTGAGGAGTACTACTTCATCTTAATATATTTACTATATCTATAAAATAATGATAACCTATATTCATGAACTCTAAATATTCAAAGATATTGTGTTCTTGTGTACTTTCTATAATATAAACTAGAATCTATCTTACTTGACATTTCTTGAAATCATTTATGTCTAAAATTTACAGCACTGTATACATACATGTATGTTTAACTTTTTTCCCTTCATTGTCTTCTAGGATGCACTCTTGTACCTTTTCCCAACCACATTCCACTTAACACTCATGACATTATGGTAAGAAAGAAAATACAATTATCCTTTCTTCCACTCTTGCTGCTGAACTCCTCCACTGACGGAGGCTGCAGAGAGGGGTGGTCTTTGTCTAATACATAATTGGAAATTTTCAAAAGGTAATTTTAAGCTTTAAACAGGTGTTTGTATAGCTAATAGAGTGGTCATTAAGAGATATAAGACTTAGTAATGGGCCATTTCTTATTTTTGGCAGATCTAGGAGGTACAATTTGAAAGAAGAGAATAAAAGAAAGCAACTAAGACTGCTTTGTATAATAATTTGTTGTATTAACTGCATAGTGAGAGGTGACCTTGTAATCATGGAACCTTAGAGAACTATTACCTTTTCATTCTTTCTGGGATTGTTTGGACTGCCTCTACCAAATAGTGTTTGTCCTCCAAAGACTGGGTGAGTGAATGTGTGTACACAAAAGTAGTGATCCAACAGTTAAACAATTGACAATCAAATAGATGTACATGTACTGTGATGGGAAAGGGAGTTCAGATTACAACATAGGAAGTACCAATGCACATTTAGATGTTTCTAAGGAATGTAGAAGATCAAAGACCACTATGTATTGCTGGATTCTAGGTTATAATTATATATCGAATAACCTAGAGAATAATTTGGGAAGCAGAGAAATATATTCTGGGTTGAGGACAAGACTTGAGGTATTAAAGGGAATCAGTGGGAGAAATGGAACCTCTAGTTTTAGGGGTTTTTTTGAGAAACCTTCACAGTGATTTTCACGTGGTTGCACCAGTCTACACAATTCCAATCATTTTAGTATTTTTACATACAAGCTCTTAATATCTATGAAAAAGAGTTTTACTTATTTTCCAATATAGAGTTCTTTTATATCATTTTCATACCTCATTTCCCTACCTAGAATCTCCAGTATAATATTAACTATAAAAGGCAAGAGCAGATATCCTTAATTATTCCTCATTTAAGGAAAACCTTAATCCTTTGCTGTTGTGTATAATGTTAACTATATAGTTTTTTAGATGTCCTTTATCAAAGGGTGGAAGTTTCCTTTATTTCTAGTTTTCTAAAAATTTCAAGAAAGTGTGTTGGATCTTGTCAAGTGCTTTATCTATGCCCATTGAGATGATTATGTAATTTTTATTTTTTTTTCTAATTATATGTCATACATTAGTTGATTTTCAGATTTTGAAACAAGATTACATTGGTAGAATAAATCCCATTTGGTTATGATGTATAATTATTGTCATGTGTTGCTGGATTTGGTTTGATAATGCATGTAAGATAGTGATATGTAGTTTTTTTATGATGTCTTACCTGATTTTAGTGTCAGAATAATACCAATCTAGAATAAATTGTGAAATGTTCTCTTCTGTTTTTTGGAAGAGCTTGAAAAGGACATTTAAATGTTTAAAGAATTCCTCTGTGAAGGCATGTGTTATGACTTGTGTCTAGATGTCTCCCCAAAGCCTCATGCAGTCATGCGTTGGGCTTTCAGAAGTTGCTGGCTGTAGGATATGTGATGCTGGGATTAAGGGTGTGATTTCTAAAGTAGTCCATTGATTGGTTTGGCATAGTTTTGAGTGTGGAAAATAGAAAGGTCCAACCTGGGGTGTGTGGCACCATCCAAAGGGTGGTTATCCTGAATGAGATAAAAGGGAGAGGCAAGGTGCTGCTACTCTTTCTTTGCTACTTTGCTGCCTTCTGCCTGCCATGGTCTCTTTATTCTCTACGATGCCCCTCTGTCATGCTGCTTTGTTTTGGAGCCTGCCAATTATGGAGTGAAACCTCTACAAACTGTCAGCTGAAATAAACTTTTCTTCCCTTAAACTCAAGTGTTATACAGTTTGTCTCTAGCAAAAAAGTAACTAAGATATCATGTAAGTTTGGACTTTATTTGTCCACAATTTCTTTGATTTCTAATGTGATCTCTATACTGATATCCAAGTTCATGTTTTCTGTTTTGATGTACGGTTCTGTAAATATCAGTCAGAGAAGTATAAAGGTATGTCTGTGTCCCCCAACAAAAATGCATATATTGAAACTTAATGACCAAGGTCTTAGAAGGTGAACCCTTTGGGAGTTGATTATATCATGAAGGCTCTGCTCTCATGAATTTAGTTAATGACATTGGGGAAAGGCCTTGAAAGAGCTTGTTACCTTCTTTTCCCTTTTTCCACTTGAAGACACAAAAAGGATGGATTGTCTATGAAGACAACCCTCACCAGACACTGCATTTCCTGGAATTTTGATCTTAGACTTCTCAGACTCCAGAAGTATTAATAACACATTTATACTGCATACAGCTTGCCGAGTATAAGATATTTTGATATATCAGCACATATGGAGTATGACACTGTATGTGTCCAGAAATGCATTTACCAACTCTTCAGATCTTCTGTACTCTTATTTTTTCTAGTTATGTAAATTAATGTAAGAAGTACTATATATTAAATGTTTTCAACTCTGATTATCACTTTTTCTTCTCTTTCCTTTAGTTCTGTAAACTTTTGCTTATTGCAAGACACTATTATTAGATACATACACATTTAGGATTATATGCCTTCTCCATATATCGACTTTTTTCTCATCATAAAATATCTCCTTATCTCATAGAAAATTTAGCTTACTTTGCCTTGTAAAGGTTCCTTTATCTGGCACCCATATAATTGCAACAGCTTTTTGTGTTTTCTGTCACAGTTTGTTATTTCTTTCACAGCCACAACTCCGAAATAGATGTTTAGTTTACTTTGTAAAATTTGTGGAGCAGAAATCAAGAAACAAATAAAATCTCTATAGATAACACGATCTGAGTGAAATTCAATGCCACAAGAGAAAGAGCTATAGCAGTGCCTTTCATTTTGCTAGTTATTTAAAAATTAACTAGTATTATTGGAGGAGAATGGTACTCAGTAAAGTGCTTCTAAAATATTCTAGAAGATAGGGCCAGAGATTTAGCTTAGTGGTTCCAGCACATGCCTCACAAACACAAGGTCACAAGTTCAATCCCTGGTACAAAAAATATTATAGAATATGAACATTTCAATATATGTGCATGCTTTGAATAAGGGAGAAAAATATTTTGAGCACAAGGCCAAAAAACTTGGGTGTCACTTCCTTCTGCTTACGCTAAAATAATTTGAAGTCACTTCTATCAAAACATGACTAATGATGTGGTATAGTTTTTTTTTCAGTTTTTATGTGCATTAATCTGCACAGCCACAGAGAGTGTTTCTGATGGCAACATTAGCTCTTTATCTGAAAAAGTACAGAAAGCATTGTCTGTTCAAAAGCTCCAACTGATACTAAGCATCCTATTATCAATCAAATCTGTGAGTCTAGTGACAAATTAGACACAAAAACCTATTGAGGAAACTTTGAAATATGCTCATTGGATAGAGAAAGAATATGCATCTTGTGCACATTCAGAGCTAGTGCACTTAAAGTGGTCACAAAATAGATTCCAGTATAGTTGTGTGCTCCTGAGAATCTTGCTTAATCTGATTCATTTTTTTATAACTATACAATAGAGAAAATAATATAACAGGTTCTTACTGTCTCCAATGGGTGATAAAAATAATTTGTAGTTGTTACTGTTACTGTCATCATCATTATTGATATTAAAGTTCTTCAATGTTTCAATGGCCTAATTATCAGTGTCATCACCAAAAAAAATTTAATGGAGGGCTGGAGATTTAGCTGAGTGGATTTGGCACTTGTCTTGCAAGCCCAAGGGCCCAGGTTCGGTCCCTGGTAACCACATGCAACAATGTTAGGTGTGGTGACTCATGCTCACCAGCAATCAGTACCACATACTGCAGTGCACAGCGATGTGGCTCATATCTGTAATCCCTGCACTCAGGAGGCAGAGACAGGAGGATTGCTGTGAGTTCAACGCTGAGCTCAGGACTAGCCTGAACTATAAAGTGAGACCCTGTCTCAAAAAAAAAAAAAAAAATGGATGTACTCCCATAAGTGAAAATGTACACAGAAAGAATGTAAGAAATTAAGGAAATAATTTTAAGCCCATAAAATGGTGAATAGATAAGTAAAATTAAGCATATTTTGAAATGAATAGTATTTAATTTGCAATATTAACATTCAGGGTAGAATTATGTGGTTGTATACTTGATAAATAAGTAAGAAATGACTAGCACTTAGGTTTTAAGATTCTTGTATTATTAGTGAAGATGACAACATTAGTGTACTTCAGACTTGCTCAAAGCATGTGAAAAATTTTAGAATAACCGCAAAATAATTGAAATTCAGCATGTAGTCTAATATAGTAGAGAAAATATTGAGATGTAGGTGAATAAAAGAAAAAATAAAAGTAAATCAATGTTTATAAAATTAAAAAGGGGAAACAAGGCAGTATATCTATGTATTCTACATCAGCTATGTAGGTAAAATACTCAGTAAAGGTTACATTTTATGATAGAGCAAATTAGTTTGGATCTAAAGTTCGAGTATTAAATATTTCATATAATCTGAACATCTGGCTCATACACAAATAAGAAAACATGTAATCAGTGCTTACACCCTCACGCCCACACACCCTCCATCACTTGCCTTACTAGTTGTATACTAATTGGACCTGAAACAGCCTACATGGTATAGCCAGACTAGAGACAAAGAATCTTAGCCTGCTAGCTACTCTGAGAAATAGAAGCTTCTCTTAAGATCAGACTGGAATCAGTTCGTAATTCTTCCTTAGAGAGGATCTAAATTATTTCTTCAGCCTCAAAGATTTTTGAGTCTTCTGAAAGCAATATACAGGTAGTGAGATAAAATAAAGAGGAATTCTCTATATCAGTGCCTACCAGGTCTTGAATTAGAACGCTTATTCACTGTGCACTGTTCTTATTATTTTTTGACTAAAATCAGAGAAAAAAATAATATTTGTTTAATCAAGAATTTAAAAATAATACAGATATCATTCTGTTGGTGAAAGGCAACACCATGGGGTGATACAGCTAAAATAATACAGACAACATTTACCCAATACCAACAGTTTACTTTGCCAAGTTGTTAGCCTACACAGTCAGATGAGTTCAATCCACACCATGGCCTGATAGTCACACACATAATTAGACCTCAGTCATTTCTCTCGGCCACAGTCATCTCTTGAACATCAGGCCCAAGTATAGTGATATTATTGACATTTTTAGTTCAATATATTACAGATATCTAAAAACAACTTTCCAATTGATTTCATTAGATGCTATTTTTGAGACAGTCTTGAGAAAATTGATATATGGCATAGATGATCAAGTATATATGAAATCAATTTTTTTCCACTTTGGCTGCCAGGATAGCATTTGCTCAAGCTGGAAAAGTTGGCATATTTTTGTCTTCTTCTTTTCCAACTCCTATTTATGAAACTAATTTGTATTCTTTTTGGCCCTAGTACTTTATATTTTATTTATTTAACTACTTTTCATATATGTTTTCTGCAAGCCAGTTTAAATCTTTTGTGGGATTAAACAGAGTATGAATAAAAAAATTATCTTCTTTTAAAAAGCATCTTTCCTGCTTCTATTCTTAATTCTCATTTTTCTAGCTCTATAATTTTCTGAGTCTTTGACTAAGAATCTCCCTAATGGTCTCCCTGACTTTTCTGAATCTTTTCTATCTCTGATTTATATTCCCAAAGTTAGGGGGGGGAAAAAAGCTTACTATATAGTATCTTTGGTGGTATTTCTTGCACATGCTAACCTATTCAATGCCAACCTTACACTTCCTAGGAGTAAAACCATTAAAAGGAAATTGTATTGCTCAATGCTTACCAGATTCAGAGGTAGAAAATTACAAACTTCTATCTGTGTGCTAGAGACTGAAAGGATCCAGATAAAAGCTTGGAATCCATCACACTATCTGGTGAAAGTCTGTATCAAGGATCTGCATTGGAAAGCGACAAGGACCAATGGTAAAAGCTAGAAAGTCTGTGCTAGTGGGGTGAATAATTTGTGCCAGAAGGCTGTGAAATCTGCACTCAAAGCCAGGAAACAACATCCTAGATAAAGAAGGATGGAAGCCCTACTGAGGGAAGACAATAGCCAGTTTCTTTGAAGATAATCCACTGAAGAGCAGCTTCTTCTAAAAATCAACAGGATGCAATGTTCCCCTCCTGTTCTTTTCTTTTACCATTCTGAAGCAGCAACTCAGGTGGGTCTTCGACACCCAGAACCATGCTGACTCAGTTCAGCTATGTGCTCCCACTCACACTGACCATTAATCAGTACAATACAAAAGTTAAGCTACTGTCTGAAGATATGCTTTGCTGTGAAATTTTATGCTTCAGATGAACTAGGTTAAACCTCTTGCACCTATCTGGATATTAATATTCAATATCCCATGCATTCACATGAACTTTCCTCTCTGTGTAAAAGACTTGCTTTGACTAATCAAATTCTATACTCCAGAGGATTTCGTTTATTACTGATATCTCATGGGAAGCCCACTGGAAACCCCTTTTTATTTTATTTCTTACAACTTATGTACTTTTTATTTTCCTTTCCTATAGCTCTTATGCCACAGTTACACAGTTATTATGTCTAACCTTTTCTAGTATTCAGTGACTTCTTCAACCACATTTTTTTATATAGATGGTTTCTCCAGGGCACCTATAGCACTGCCTAAGTCAGAGGAGATAATCCTTAAATTTTACTAACCATTACAGACAATATTTATTAAAAAATACTTTGCACTAAGACATCTATTTTTTTTCATAACAATGCTTGGAAGCAGATACTACCATTAAAGGGATTTTGTATGCAAGGAAACAGAGACAAAGACATATTACATGACTTATTCAAGATTATGCAATTCATATAGTATGGCTCCAAAGCTATTCCTCGTGAGAACAAAGTGATTCTTTTATAGTGAGTACTTCAAAATTTAAAAAAAAAAAGAGAAATTAAAGTGCATGCCCAAGGCCAAAATAGACCAATAGTAAATACTCTTAGGATATTAAGATCGGATAATCAGAGTGAACTCAAACAAACAACCTAATATTGAACCTCAAACTCCTAGAAAAAGAACAAATCAAGCCCAAAGCTCGAATGAGGGAGGAAATTAAAAAGATCAGTGCAGAAATTAAGTCAGCGGAGATTAAGAAAACAATACAAAGACTCAAGGAATTAAAGATTTGGTTCTTTGAAAGGTGAAATGCATTTGATAAACCCTAAACAAAACTTATCAAAAAATGGAAAAGAAGGACTCAGATTCAAGCAAGTAAGAACGAAAGGGGTGAAATCACAATGGATGCTGTAGAAATTCAGATTACTTATACCTACTTCAAGAACATGTACTAGGATAACATGGGAAAAAGAAATGGACATATTCCTAGATACATATGAATTATAAAAGATGAATCAAAAAGATATTAAGATTCTAGGTCAACTAGTATCAGAAAATGAAATTGATAATTTCATCAAAACCTTTACCAACAAAGAAAAGCCCAGGTCCTGATGACTTCACTGTTGAATTTGATAAGAAATTTGGAGATCTAATGCCAGCTCTCCTTAGACCCTTTAATGAAATATAAATGGAAAGAATCTGCTCCGAATCATTCCTGAAAACAAAGATTGCCCTGATACCCAAACCAGAGAAGGATCCAGCTAAAAAAGAAAACTATAGGCCAATCTCTCTAGTGAACATAGATGTATAAATCAAAAATAAGATAATGGAAAACAGAAAGCAGCAAATCATCAAGGAGATTATACACCATGACCAAATGTAGGATTCATCCCAGGGATGCAGGGATGGTTTAATACATGCAAATCAATAAATGTAATACACCATGTCAATAAAGCCAATGACAAAAATCATGTGATCATCTCAGTAGATGCAGGAAAAGCATTTGGCAAGGTCCAACATCAACTCATGATAAAAACTTCACAGAAAGTTGGAATAGACAGTCTTCACTTCAATCTGATAATAGCCATCTATGACAAATCAACATCCAACATCAAACTAAACTCTCAAAAACTGAAAGCTTTCACTCCAAAATCAAGAACAAGACAAGGATGTCCATGACCACATTCCTCATCCACATAGTTCTGGAAACAACAGCCACGTCAACTAGACAAGAGAAAGAAATAAAATGAGTAATATACAAAAGTAAGAAGCTAAGTTATTATTCTCAGATGACATGATTCTCTATGTAAGACACCCCCAAAACTCCACCAAAACCTTCTAGATTTAATAATCAAATCCATTAACATAGCTGGATGTAAAGTCAACATTCAAAAATCAGTACTGTTCCTGAAGACAAATAACAGACTCACTGAGGATGAGATTGGGGAAACATATTTCACAACAGCATCAGACAAAATGACATAATAGAGATCAATACAACAAAGGAAGTAAAGGATGTTTATACTAAAACTTACAGCATTCTGAGAAAGGATGTCAAAGAACATATCAGAAACTGGAAGGATATTCCTTGCTCTTGGGTAAGAAGAATGAACATAGTGAAAATGGCCAGACTCCCATAATTCTTATACAGCT